>PVJI01021339.1:0-27212 GCA_004026765.1 Micronycteris hirsuta
GCCCTGAGGCCGGATTGTGCCAGAAACGGCCAGAAAGTCAGCGAGGTGGCAGGGTGAGGGAGCGAGGGAAGAGATAGAATAAGGGCTGAGGAACAGACCGTGCGGGACTGTGTTAATATTGTTCGTTGTAATCCACAGTAAGAAGTAACTTTTATATTGCAATTCAGTACAAACGTACATATACAAAACTAAAACCAAAGTAGTCATCTCGTGAAACATACCTTTACGATAGGGATACACTTACATGTTTCATTTTATTCTGTTTTATCTAAAAAAGTAATGTGGGTCATGAGCCTTAAACTGATTTCCTGACCCAGTAAAGGGTCACGGCCCGCGGTTTGGAACAGAAGGACAGGGCTGCACAGGCTGTTGTAAAGGGTGAGCTGGGGGCCACTGAAGAAGCTTGTGCAGAGGGGTGATGTGGTCCATTTGCTTTTTCGTTACACTGTTAAAAACATTAATACAAAATTTACATACAGTGAAAAACACCCTTTCTAGGGCAAAGGTGGCCTCAGTGGGGACCCGCTGGAGGCTGTTGGAGTAGCCCAGGTGAGGGGGGCCGGGACAGGGCGGGGAGGGGGCGGGGCGATCAGAGGGCAGTTTCGAAGGCTGGCTGATCACCTGCTGACACTCGGATGTGGGGGTGAGAAAAAGAGAGGACGGAAGAATGACGGCAAGGTTCCTGGCCTGAGCAATGGGAAGTGGGAGACAGAAAAGAAAAAAGTTTGGAGAGAAAATCACGAGTTCTGGCTCAGACAAGCTGGCGAGAGAGTCGAGGAGGAGACTGGTTGGGAACAGCGAGGAGCCCGGGGCGGGGCCCGGCCTGCAGATTTGCTCGGGGGCGTCTTCGGTGGCTGGCGACCTGAGTGCCCGCCTGCCTGAGATGGCCCGGGGTGGATGGAAAGAGCACGGGGGGAGGCGGGGGGACGTGAAAGGGGTGGGCGGTACTGGTCAGGAGTTCTCAGCAGGAGACGGAGAGAGCGCTGCCAGAGACCCAGGGGCCGGCGAGCAAAATGCCTCCAGGCCCAGAGGGAGAGCCGGGCTGTGCTCAGCTGAGCAAGCTGAGGGAAGAGAGTGGGCCTTCGCGGCAGGCCGAGACTCACGCAGGAGGCGCTCTGGCGTGGTACGGTTCGAGAAGCAAGGGGCTTGAGCGGAGCTATGCTTTAGGAAGATTAACAACAATCACTATTTATTATTATACTATGTACATTTATCATTGATGGAACCTTTGCCCTGGCCACGTCCTGAGCTAGTGCATTATACATATGAACTCATTAGTTCCCCTGTCATTCCAAGGTGACAGGTACTATTTCTGATTTACAGGTGAAGAGGTTCAGAGGTTCAGCGACTTGCCCAAGGGCACACAGGAAGAGGTGGAGCTGGGCCTAGAACCCAGATGGTCAGGCTCCAGAGAAAGAAACAGTTCACTCTGGGGTGGGGAGCAGAGCCTGGATTCAGACTCAGGCTTCAGGTGTGTCGCCCAGATGCCAGTGACCTGTGAAGTGCAGGCAGGACGACCTGAGTTCCTGCTCCTCTGCCTTTGGCTGCTTCTGGTGTCCGTGCCCTGGGCACCAGCACCACCCTGGGGCCTCCTGGGCCGGTGGTCAGGGCAGCCCTGGAGGCTCCTGTGTGGGGGTGGCAGTGCAGAACTGTGGGTCTCCGCTCTCTGGCCGGCCTGGCCTCCCCGGGGCCCCCTGCTCCCTTGCCCACAGCGGTTAGTTTCTTGAGGAATCTGTCGCCATCTGGTCCCCATGTGCTGCCTGTAGGTATGTCTGGGGCACTGGAGGATTCCGCTGCAGCCCAGAGTAATTGTTACCAGAGGTGGGAGCAGGGGAGAAAGGGTGGGGCACTGCCCAGAGCAGCCAGTGGGGCCTTTGGTGACTTGAAAAGAGGAAGTGTGAGACAGAGGCAGAGGAAATCAGAGGCAGAAGGTGACAGAGAGACAGAGGGAGACATTGAGACCGAGCAGGGCAAGAAGAGAATGAATAAAAGCAGATGTGACAGTGGGAAGCAGACAGAGGAGTGACATCTACGGAGAGCAAGACAGGGAGAGAATGGCATTGAGGGATGGACCCTCGGAGGGGAGCAGAGAGAGCTGGGGAGCAGAGGAGGAGAGGTGGCAAGGGAGAAAAAGAGAGGGAGGAAGGAGGAGTGGAAGCAGAGGGACAGCTTCAAAAGGCACAGAACAAGGCTGAGAAAATGCCATGACAGCAGGACTGGTGGGACTGGAGGGACGTGGCACGTCCCCGAGCAGCCGGAGCGCCCCAGCCCACGTGGTACCGCTGTAGCCAGTACTGGGGCAGCCACGGTCACCCAGAGGTCAGCTCTTGCCCGCTGACCTGTCAGAGCCCAAGCCTTGCCATCACAACCTGCCCAAAGCAGCCCTCCCTCTTGCCTCCTGCCCAGGGCCCTGTTCCCATAATCACCTTCCCACTGGCTCTAGGAAATCGTTTCTCTGGGGGTGGTGCTGGGAGGTTGGAAGAGCATGGGACCAGAGCCTTGGCCCTGTCCCTGCCTCTGTTCAACCTCATGCATCTTTCCTGCCCTTCCTGCATCTGTGGAAAGGGCCGGGCTGGCCCATCCAGCTCTGCACTCTGAGTCAGAAGCAAATCTGGGTTACAGAGGCAGTGGGCTTCTCGGGACACGGCCTCTTCTCCCACCCACTCGGGCACGCGTCCACTCACCCATCTTCTCCTTTACTTCCTCTCCACGGCCCCTCCATCTTTTCCTTTCCTTCCTTTTTCCTCCCTCCCTCCCTTCATTTCCCCTTTTCATCTTACTCTTTCCTCTCTCCCTTTTCACTCCCCTGTTCCCTCCCTCCCTCCATGCCTTTCCCTCCTTCCATGCCTTTCCCTTCCTTTCTCTACTCACCAAGTGCCTCTTTGTGCCAACCCTGGGCTCGGCACTGAGGCATCAGAGGTGGATCCTGCAGGGTCCCTGGATCTGGGGAGCTCAGCTTGGGACAAGGTACAAGGCGTGGGACCAGCAGGGACAGATCAGACCCCAGCCATAAAGGTCCCTGCCCCAGGCCAGCTGGCCCAGCCCCCGCGCTCACACAGGCCTGCTTTGGGCAGCTCAGTGCTGGATGCCGACCCAGGAGGCGCAGGGGTGAACACCGGCACAATCACGCATTTCCCGTGCTAGAGCGAGGGGCGGCCAGAAGGCCCAGAGAGGGCCAGAGACTTGCCCAAGGTAACAGTCAGAGCCTGACTCACTTTCCACTTGGTGTCGGTCCATTCTCGGGGGCTGGAGGCTGAACAAACCCACACCTGGGCTGAGAGCCAGACCTCCGCCAGGCCCGGAAAGCCTAGCGATGGCTGTCAGAGCGAGGTCACTGATGGGGTCCCTGCTCTCGGGCCTTACCTTTCCTCCAGCTCTCCCCGCCCCGACCCCGGAGGCCTGGGAGGGAAGGAGGGGAGAGGACTATGGTGTGTCAGTGCAGGCACTGAGCCCAGAAGTGCTGAGGCTGAGGCTGAGAACAAGGCCACCTTCGGTCTTCCGTCAGGGCAGGTGAAGGAGGGGGCAAGCTCTGGAAGGATCCAGCCTCAGGCTAGAGTGGTACCAGCCTGATGTGGCTCATGGCCTCAGGGAAGCCCAGACTGGTCCCAGACTGAGTCCTTCCGACTTGCCTAGCCAGCCCCCGAGTCCGCAGCCGATTCCCGGCAGTACGCCTCTCAGCGCTCACCCGCTATGACGCCGCGTCTCTGATGGGGCCCTGACTGACGCACCGCCCGTGCGGGGCTGTGTACACCTGCTACTTGGTGCTCGCCGTTCCCTCTCGCTTCTTCATGTTGGCTGCAGAATATTCCATCTTGTTGATGCACCATAATTTACCAAGCCAATCCCCTCCTGCTGGCTACCCAGGTTATTTCTAAAAATCCCCTATTATATACATATACTTTTGAAACTGGCATGAGTGTTGTCCAATTGTTTGAAAATTTTTCTCGCCCTGGCCAGCGTGGCTCTGTGGGGTGGACGTCACCCTCCAAACGAAAGGTCACCAGTTTGATTCCCTGTCAGGGTGTCAGGGTGTCAGGGCATGTGCCTGGGTTTCGGGCCTGGACCCCAGTGGGGGCTCATACTAGAGGCAACGTATTGATGTTTCTCTCTCACATCCATGTTCTTCTCCCTCTCTTTCTCCCTCCCTTCCCCTCTCTCTAAAAATAAATAAATAAAATCTTTTAAAGAAAAAAGGAAAGAAAGAAAGAAAAAAGGAAGGGAGGAAGGAAAGAAAGAGAGAGAGAAAGAAGAAAAAGAAAGAGAGAAAGAAAGAAAGAAAGAAAGAAAGAAAGAAAGAAAGAAAGAAAGAAAGGAAGGAAGGAATGAAGGAAGGAAGGAAGGAAGGAAGGAAGGAAGGAAGGAAAGGAAAGGAAGAAAGGGAGAAAGTTTTTCTTAAGGGGACTCTGCAGCCATGGGCCGAGGCTGACCCTGTGGACGCCCCTCCCATAGCACCCCAGCTTCAGCTTCTCTCCTCTCTCCCTATCCAAGAGTTCCCTCCAGCACCAGCAGACCTGGTGCAGCCTGTCCAGGGAAGTGCCAGAGACTGGACCCCCAGGGGCAACCCTTGGTCACCAGGGGCAGGAGCTGGACAAACACCCCGGTCTTCAGCTTCCCCGTTTGGAAAGCCCGGTGTATGTTCTAAACACCAGCTCAGAGGGTGCCCAGTGGGCTTGAGCCCAGGTGCCCGCTGCGGTGAGCTGCCCATCAAAGCATACTTTCTTGGGTTCTCTCCCTCCCTGTCTTGCTTCTCTGTCCACACTGTGTTTCCTGGGGTCACTTCCTGAATAACTTGCACTCGAATCCTAGGCTCAGGGTCTGTTTTGGGGAACCCACTTTAGGACAGCAGTTGTGAATATTTTTTTTCAAAGGCTCAAAACCACTAGTGGGAAAGGGGTCATATTAGCTTATTTCTTCTTGAACCCTGTTGAGTCCACTTCCCCCAGAGACTACTCACAGATTTCACGGTGCAGTGTGACAGAGAGAGCACAGGCTCTGGGGACAGGCAGCCCCAGCGCCAGCCTTGGGTGAGTCACGTTTCCTCCTCAGCCCCAATTCCCTCATTGGGAAATGGGCCAGCTAGACCGTCCGTTGGGCTTCATACAGCCCAAGATCTAAAGCAGGGGTGTCCAAACGTTTGGCGTGTCTGGGCCACACTGGAAGAAGAAGAGCTGTCTTGGGCCCCACATTAAATACACAAACACTACCGAAAACAAAATAATCTCAGTGTTCTAAGTAAATTCACAATCTTGTGCTGGGCTGCATGCAGCCAGCGGGCCTCGGGTTGGGCACCCCTGAAGGGAACTGCAGTCCTACCTCGTCCTTCCCACCCTGGGCCTGCCCCCCGCGCCTGCCTCCTCTCCATCGGGGCTGCCCGCATGGGGCTGTGGCCCAAAGCCACATCCCTGACTCTTCCCTGTCCTCTGACAGCCACCACTCACTGCAGACCGGGCGCTGTGCTGGGGAGCATGTGCTAATGACATCATCTGATCCCCAACAAGCCTGTGAGGCGGGTTCAGTGATTACGTCCATTTCACGATGAAGGAACTGAGGTGCAGGGAAGAGGGACCTTGCCTGTGTGGCCTCTCTGAGGCAGAGCCTGGTTTCCTGCCCAGATCTCTCGGGCCCCTAAAACCATGCTCTTGGTCACCATGGCCCTGCTTTTCACCCTCAGAACCCTCTTGAGAGAAGAGGGGATTCCTTGGAGCTGACTCAGGGCCTGGGGCAAGGAAAAGCCGCATCCCTGGGGCCCCGCAGGGAGGGAGAAAGTGACACCAGGGAAGTTCCCACAAGCTCGAGGTTCTAACCCGCTGGGCAGCTCTGTTTTGAGCAGGGGGCAGCAGGCTTTGGTGGTTACACTTTCACGGTGACACAGATCCCCTGGCTGGGACAGCTTCCTGGGAGGCTGCGTGACACATGGGGAATTGGGGAGAAGTGAATGCCTTGCCTGAGTGGGTTCCAGAACCCAGAGGCCGTCTGGGAAGCAGACATTCTTCAGAGGCTGAGGTTGAGTGGAATTCAGTGGGAATTCCAAGGCTGCTTTTCCTGGGAGCCACCAGGAAGACATCCTGGGTATGGCCTTTCTGAGTTCCAGAGCAGCGTTCTCCAAATAAAGTATAATGTGAGTCACATACTGTGTTGCATTTCCCTGAGAGCCGCCTCATGAAAGTAAAAAGAAACAGGTGGACTTAATTTCAATAACATGTTTGTTTAACCTTATATGTCAATCCCACTCCTCTCCCCAGTTTCTGGGGGTTTGCTGGCAATCTTTTGCATTCATTGGCATGTCAAAGCATCATCTTAATATCTGCCTCCATTACTTTTTAAAAAAGATTTTATTTATTTCTTTTTAGAGAGAAGGGAAGGGAGGGAGACAGAGAGGGAGAGAAACATCCATGCGTGGTTACCTCCCACATGCCCTCAACTGGGGGCCTGGCCTGCAACCCAGGCATGTGCCCTGACTGGGAACCGAACTGGTAACCCTTTGGTTCACAAGCTGGCACTCAGTCCACTGAGCCACACCAGCCAGGGCTCCGGCCCTGTCTTCACACGGCATTTCACTGAGCAAGGCTAGGCCCACGTCTCCTCTTTACCAAAGGACACCAGTCATACTGCATCAGGACCCACCCCAATGACCACGTTTACCCCCACTACTTCGACCCAACCCCCAAATAAGGTCATACTCTGAGGAGCTTGGGATCAGGACTTGACATGAATTCGCCGGGGATAAAACTCAACGCATAACACGAGGTGAAAGAAAACCAGTGCGGTGAGCAGGTTTGAGGATCAGCGCAAACTACTGCCCAGGCTGCGCCCTCTGCCGTGCCTGTTAGGACTGAAGCCTGGCCCACTAAGATGGGCCTGGCTGCACAGGGAATTCCATAAGGAGCTGTCCTAGAATGCCGATGCCCGGGCCCCACCCACGCCCTGGTTTAATTGGCCTGGCCTGGGGCCTGGCCTGGGGAATGTATGGGGTATTTTTCATACTGTTCCAGGGTGACTGATGCGAAGGCGGGATGGGAGCCTTTGTACTAAATCATGGGTACACGGCTCTGCTGCCTCATCAGCAAACCCGTGCTCGGGTGGCGGAGCTTCCCGGGCCCTCCCCAAATCCAGGCTGCGCAGGGTGGGGCCTCCTGGGGGCAGACAGTGCTTAGTCCCCAGCCCCACACCCCGGGGTGGAGCCCTGTGCCGGGGCTGCACCTGAGCAGGAGTTCTCAGGCTGTGGCAGTGGGAGGACTGGGATTACGAAGTTACTGCTCGCCTGGGGACTGCACCCAGGAAGTCCCTGCCTGGCGCCTGTGACAGAAAGGGGAGGGAGCCTCTGGCCAAACCTGAAGGAGCGCAGAGAACGGGCTGGTGAAAAGGGAAGAAGAAGAGGTCAGGGACCCAGAAGGGGAGACAGAAAGACTGGGAGACAGCGGAGCCGAGTGGGGTGGCCTCCGGCATCACATGTACAGGCAGGCATTCAACTCCTGACCTTGTGGAAAGGTCAGTGTGATCTCTGGCAAGTGGAAAACTTTTCTAAGCCTCAGCTTCCGTGTCTGTAAAATGGGAATTGTAGAAATAATGCCCAAATCGTGTGTGTGCGTGGTATTGTGAGAACAAACAGTGGAACTGGCCACGCAGTCTGGTACTTCAGTCTCAGTCCTCTCCTCTGTCTGTGAGCTGAGTCCTCCCACTGCTCCACACTTCCCAGCCTTGTTGGGGGCATGGTCCTGGGGTCACAAAGTCCACCCCACACAGTGCAGGCCACTTGCAGTTTCACACCTGTCTGCTCCCCACGAGACCAAGGATCTGGAGGGAGGGCCCTGGGTCTTGTACTTCTGTGTCCCCGACCCAAGGTTTCTGCTCAACCAACAGTAAGTAGGTCCCTTCTGAGAACCGCAGCGATGGAGATAAGCATCTCTACAGGTTCCCGAGAAGTGCCTCCCAGCACGGAGCTGCACATCTGGCCTGTGTGCAGCACCGCACCTGA
Source organism: Micronycteris hirsuta (assembly GCA_004026765.1). Classification (NCBI taxonomy): domain Eukaryota; kingdom Metazoa; phylum Chordata; class Mammalia; order Chiroptera; family Phyllostomidae; genus Micronycteris; species Micronycteris hirsuta. The sequence goes on from PVJI01021339.1 coordinate 7,976, forward strand.
AATGCACTGGCACCTGAGAGGCGCTGGGACGTGTTTGGCTGAGGGATGAAACGGACATATAAGTGCAGCATTTCCCAGCGGGGTCCACCCCACCTGTGGGCTGTTCACATGAGACCCAGCATTTGCTGGGCAGCTGTGCTCGGTTCTTTACCTTCCCTCCTCATTTCCTCCTCACAACAGACTTCTGGGGCAGCTGCTGTTATTCACGCCTGCTTTGCAGATGAGGAGACAGAGCTTGAAGGAGACAAGCACTTGCCACAGCTTGTCCACACCGCAGGCCACTCCCCACCCCGCCCTTCTGCAGGGCAGAGGGCTCTGGGATCTCAGCCTGTCCCTGCAGGCCCAGCGAGGTGCCACACCACATGTGTCTGGCTCTGACCGCCCACCAGACTGGGAGCCCCTGGGAGGCAGGCACCAGGTCCCCCCCAGCCAGCGCAGCACAGGGCCTGGCACAGACAAGTGCTCATAATACATGAATGAATGAAGGAGTGAAAGAATGAATGAATGAATGAATGAATGACAGAAAGCCAGCAGCCCTGTCCTTGAGGCTCCGGCAGATAAGCAGACAAAGAGGTTCAGGGAGCAGAGGGCCTTGGGAAGAATTGTTTCCCCTCCTCATGCACAAGAAGCTGCTCACCCAGGCTCCTGGCCCAGGGGAGGTGAGGACTGAGGTTGATAACAGAAGAGAAGGGGCCTTGGGAACTATGGGAGAAAGTGTCCCCTAGGGTCCCCTGACTTTGTGCAAGGGGGAAGCTGAGGCCCAGAAGGGCAAGGACGTGGCCAGGGCCACAGAGCTAGTTCACAGCAGAGCAGGTTTGGGGGCCTGGTCCCCGCTGTCCCAAGGGCCAAGGTCCTCTCCTCAATGCCTCACTCTTATGGTTGGGCTGTAACTCTCATGATCATCATTGAACACGTGCCATATTGCCCTTTAGGAAGTGTCTTTGAGGGGCTGGCCTGTTCCAACGTGGGAACAATACCAGCCACTCTTACACGCACAGCACTTGACCTGGGAAACAAAAGATGAATTGATCAGGATGAATAAGATGCTCAAGCCCGCAGCAGCACACAGCCAGGGCAGGGAGGGCCGCTCAGTCAACCCCAGGGTCGTAACTCTGCGAGAAGGATGTGACGGCCTTGACGAAGCCCCCAACCTCAGTGCACGGCCAGGGGCGTGAGAGCGGTGGCCCTGCAAACCTGGATGTGAGCCCAGCTCTGCCTGTCCCTGTGGCAGGTCTCTTCCTCTCCAAGCCTCAGTTTCCTGGGGGGGAGACAAGGTCTGCCTTAGGCTTGTGAGGATGTTGTTCGTACATATAAATCGCCCAGCTCCAAACTGAATCTCCTCCACCCTCCGCCCCTCACCCTCACCCTAATCCTCTTGGACTCCTGCCCCTCCACCATGCCCCTGTCTTAGCTTCAAGATCCCCCTGAGCAGAGGAGGGCAGGAGCGTCCCAGGCCCACGCTCCAGGGCTGTGTGGGCTCCCTGCCTCCTGGGCTCTGGCTTGAGCTCTTCCTAAGTGTCAGGAGCTGTGCTAAAACTCTTTTCCTGGTGTGCATTTATTTCATCCTCTAGTGAGGTGAGGATTATTATAATACATCCATTTCACAGAGAAGGAAACTGGGCTCAGAGAGCAGCTCCTGCCATGTGTCAGGGCTGCCCAGTTCCCAAACCTTGACCTTCCCACTGTTTGGGCCATCTTCAGTGGACTCCGCCCCCCCGGGGTGTTCCCCTCCATCCTTCCGCCACCCTTCGTTCTGGGAGCCAGACTCAGCCCTGCAGCCCGACCTGCTGTCTGGGCTTGTACCTGCACAAGCTTCCCACAGCCCTCCTGTCCTATTACCGGGAGGCTGTACCCACCACACACACCAGTAGGTGCCCCAACTCAACTGGACCTTGCTAGTGACTAGGTGCTGCTGGGTCTTCTGCTCCCCACTCTGGTGAGTAAGCCTCAAGGGGAAGGGATCTTGTCCATCTTTGTTGTGCTGTATCCCCAGTGCATGGTGCCATGAATGTTTGTGTGAATAAAAAGGGGATTGCCTGGACTTCCCGTCAGGATGGTGGTGTAGGCAGACACGGCTCACCTCTTTGCACAACCACATCAAAATTACAACTAAAATTTAGAACAACCATCACTCAGAACCATCAGAAATCGAGTTGAATGGAAGTCTGACAACTACGGAATTAAAGAAACCACACCCATTCAGACTGGTAGGGGTGGAAATGCAGATGGGCTAATCCCACACCCACGTGTGGTAGATAAAAATTTGGAAGGGATATCTCAGAAGTGAGGAATCCGAGCCCCACACCAGGTCCCCCAGCCCAGGGTTCCAGTGCCAGAAAGATAAGTCCCCACAACTTCTGGCTGCAAAAACCAGTGGGGGTTGAAACTGATGGAGCCCCAAACAGTTCCTCTTAAAGAACCCACACACGGACTTATTCAGATTACTCCCTCTGAGCTTTAGCACTGGCGTAGCAGCTTGAAAAGCACCAGTGGCATACAGGGAGGAAATGAAGTGCCTGGCATCAAGATGAGCAGAGGCCATTGTCCCTTTTCTAAACCCTCCACAGAGCCACAGAGCCAGCAAGCTGGTACCATATCTGAGGCTCCATCAACCTGGCTAAGACTGTTTGACCCGTCTTGGAGATCCCCAGAGACTCCTCCCCCACCCAACTTACAGGCCCACCCAAACTGCTTTTCCATATGAATGGTTGGTCTTGGCTCTTGCTTTACAACTTCCTAAATCCTCTCACATAAGCAACAGCTGGCCTTAGTGAGCCCCAGGCCCAGCAGTAGCAGCAGCCAGCCTAGGTTCACAGCTTGGCTTTACCTGGGAATCTCCGAGCTCAGCACTAGTAGCACCATCTCAGTTGTAGCTCAGGCAGGGTGGCCCTGGGCAAAACACAGGTGGGGGCTGACCTTGGCCACTGGAAAACCCTAGGCACCCAGTGGACAGCTACAGGCCACTTTACCCTTGCACAGTTGTTCCTCCACGGAGGGCAGAGGTTGGTGGCAAGTGGTCAGAGATAATCCATGCAGCTGACTGGCCTAGGTAAATCCCTCCTATTTATCTGCCAACAGCAACCAAGGCTCAACTGTAAGAGGAGAGTATACTCAGCCCACACAAAGGGTGCACCTCGAGTACCCAGCTTGAGTGATAGGGGAGGCTGTGCCACTGGACCCTATAGGACATCTACTATATCAGGCCACTCTACCAAGACATGGAGTCAAAGCAGCTCTACCTAATACATAGAAGCAAACACAGGGAGGCTGCCAAAACAAGGAGACAAAGAAACATGGCCCAAATGAAAAAACAGATCAAAACTCTAGAAGAAGAACTAAAAATGGAGATAAGCAATCTATCAGATGCAGAGTTCAAAACACTGGTTGTAGGGATGCTCAAGGAACTTAGTGAGGACCTCAGCAGTATAAAAAAACATCCAGTCAGAAATGAAGGATAAACTAATTAGAATAAAGAGCAATTTAGAGGGAAACAACATTAGAGTGGATGAAGCCAAGAATCAAATCGATGATTTGAAACATAAGGAAGCAAAAAACAACCATGCAGAACAAGAAGAAAAAATAATTTTAAAAAATGAGGACAGTAGGCCTGGCTGGTGTAGCTCAGCGGATTGAGCGCGGGCTGGGAACCAAAGGGTCCCAGTTCGATTCCCGGTCGGGGCACATGCCTGGGTTGCGTGCCAGGTCCCTGGTGAGGGCCATGTGAGAGGCAACCATACATTGCTTTCTCCTTCTCTTTCTCCCTGCCATCTCCTCTCTCTAAAAATAAATAAATAAAATTAAAAAAAAATGAGGACAGTATAAGTGGCCTCTGGGATATCTTCAAGAGGTCCAACATTCACATCATAATGGTGCCAGAAGGAGAAGAGAAAAAGCAAGAAATTGGAAATCCATTTGAAAGAAGAATGAAAGAAAACTCCTTAATTTGGTGGAGGAAATAGACATGCAAGTCCAGGAAGCACAGAGAGTCCCAGACGAGATGGATGTGAAGAGACCCACTCCAACACACATCATAATTAAAATGCCAAAGGTTAAAGATAAGGAGAGAATCTTAAAATCAGCAAGAGAAAAGCAGTTAGTTACCTGAGAGGAGTTCCCATAAGACTGTCAGCTGATTTCTCAAAAGAAACTTTTCAGGCCAGAAGGGATTGGCAAGAAATATTCAAAGTCTTGAAAAGCTGGGACCTACAGTCAAGGTTGTTCTACCCAGCAAAGCTATCATTTAGAATGGAAGGGCAGATAAAGAGCTTCCCAGACAAGTAAACACTAAAGGAGTTCATCATCACTGAACCATTATTATATGAAGTGTTAAAGGGACTTATTTAAGGAAAAGATCAAAACTATGAACAATAAAGTGGCAAAAATACATCTCTATCAACAATTGAATCTAAAAAACAAACTAAGCAAAGAAGAAGATCAGGAACAGAATCATGGATACTGAGAGCGTTTTGATGGTTGCCAGATGGGAGGGGGGTTGGGAGAATGGATGAAGAGGTGAGGGGATTAAGAAGTACAAATAGGTAGTTACAGAATAGCCATGGGGATATAAAGTACAGTATAAGAACTGGAGTAGCCAAAGAACTTATACACATGACCCATGGTCATGAACAATAGTGTATGGATTGCCTGAGGGAGTGGGGGGTGCTGGGTGGAGGGGGACAAAAAGGGAAAAATCTAGACAAGTATAATAGTATAATCAATGAAATATTATTTTTAAAAAATGAATGACCCAGTGAAATAGGTCTGGCGCCTAGAGCCGGTGCTGTCTATGCAGGACCATGCCACCTCTAGAGCTGGAGCCAGGGCCCTGCCCCAGAGCAATGACCAGGACAGTGTCTGCAGCTGGATTCCATTTGTGGGGCAGAAAGTGGAGGCCTGGAGCAGATTCAGAGGAAGGAGTAGGAGGCAGAGTGTTCTGGAAACCACAGCCAAGGAGGATGGCTGGGGGAGGTGGGGTAACAGGGTATTATCCTGGAGAAGACTTTGCCGGAGTCTGCTCATTCATTCATTCATTCATGTATTCATTCATGCCACACTGTGCTGGATGCTGGGGCACAGAGATGAATATACCGTATCCCTTCCCTGAAGGATCCCCAGTGAATGGGAGCTGGGGCTGGGTCAGACAAGCGCCCTCCCACACTGCTATGAATGGGCCAGGGAGCCCAGACCAAGACAGCTGGCTGACAGGTGACACGGATCGGGCAGGGGGCATAGCGATGCCCTTACTTGGGGTTGAGCAGCCAGGTGGAGGGTGACAGAACCGCAGAGATGGGAAACACGAGGAACACCCAGAAGATCATGGTGAGCCAAGAGGAAGTCTGTGTGGGACATGTGGGATTTGAGGTGCTGGTCAGGCATCTTGGGGGAGTTGGACCAGAAAGATGATGGGTCAGATGATCCACAGAAGGCTCCAGGCCAGGGTCAGAGCCTCGGAGACTGTCAGGGAGAGATGGTTCTGATGCCCCCTCGAAGCACATGTGGAGAGAAAAGTTGACAGCCCTGCCTGAGAGGAAGCCCTCCGCCTGGGAGCCCAGGCTACTTCCTCCCTCGGCTTGGAGCCGGGTGGTGGACAACCGCTGGCCTCAAGCCTTGAAGCAGCGGGACCTTCCTGCTCAGCGGTGCAGCATACGAAGGAAATAACTTTATTAGCTCGTGGATGAAAAACAGGAAATGTATGCTGTGACTCGGGCACCGGCCGCGTTTCACTCACATCTAGTTTCTAGGAAACGGTTATGTGACTGCAGACGAGGCTGGGGTTTTCTCAGCCAAGTCTTTCTGGAAACGCCATGCTTTTCTCAGGAAAAACCATGTCCTGTCGGCCCCCCAGACACAGGGGTCAGAGTGAGAAGAGGCTGCACTTCTCTCCCCTGCCCCCTACCCCCAGCAGGCCTCTGAGAGACCCGAGGTGAATGATGGCTCATTTCCTAAGCACCTACTATGTGCTGTAGGTAGAAATAAATTGAATACATCAGCATCACAATAACAAGAAGATTGTTAAAGTAAGAAAAAAAAAATCCAGCTCAAAGAACACAGAAAAGCTGAAAGTCAAAAAACGGGGCAGACAAATATTATCCAAAAGAAATCTGGTATAGCCAGATTATTATCAGACAAAACAGACTTGAAGACCAAAGCATTACCAGAGATAAAGTAAGCCATTACAAGATGATTAAAGATTCAATTACCCAGGAAGATATAAAACTGTTTAATTCATAAGCGCATAACAACATAACATATCATATATACAGGTAATAGATATACATATATGAGTATAATATATGTAGCGGGAGATTGATCAGGATTTGATAATGTTAAAGAAAGCCATCAGTAAGATTCAGTGACCTAATGCATGGACACAAAACCCTGCGCCCAGCGACTGGAGGATGAACCCAGCGTGCAGCCCCCACGGACCACCTTTGCCCACTGAGGTGCGCCCGGCCATAAAGCGGTATCCACAAATTCTAAAGAATCAGTTTTATTCCAAACCATTCTCTCTGACCACAGCTTTCAACATTAGACAAATCTATAAATGAATTGCTCTTTATTAACAGATTAAAGAAGAAAATTAGAATGGTATCAATAGATATATAGAAAACATAAAATTCAACATTCACTCATGGCTAAAAATACAACTTTTAGCATATTAGTCATATAAACAAACGTTCTAAACCTGAGAGCTACCCCCCCAAAAAACAAACCCGGTTCTACAGAATTTTACTAAATCCTGAAACATTATAAATATTTATTTTGAAAACAGGAATAAGTAAGGACGCCTATTATTGCCATTTCTATTCAATATTGCACTGCTAGCTTCAGAAAATATAATGAGACAAAAGAGAGATAAAATGAGAAGGACTGAAAAGGGAGAAAAAATCTGGGTTATGATTTGTATTATGATTTTAATACAATTTTTATATAGAAAAGCAAAATAATCTTCCATGAAATTATTAGTCTTAAGGAGTTTAGCAATTTGAGGGAAAATCAACATACAAAAGCCAAATTAGACTTTTATGTACCACCATTTTCCATTTTTTCAGTATGAAAATGTATTTTTAAAAGGATACAACTTATACTAGCAATAAAAATGCAATATATTTTAATAAATCTAACAAAAGATGTGAAAGACCGTTCATGAAACCTCAGCGGGAGGCAGCAGCGGAGACAGCCGTGAGCGGGCTGTGCGCCATGGCGAACGGGAAGGCTCGCTGTCTTGACGTCCATCCTCCCGACACGGACCCGGAGACCCCACGCAACCGCCAACAAAGCTCCCAGCGCCCGTTCTCATGGGGAAAAACTCGGCCTGGGTGTGTTTTCTCCTGTTTCCTCGCAGTCAGACTCGTGTGGAAGAAAAGGTCCAAGACACACTCCCACTGACCAAAGGCAGGGCCATTAGAACATCAGTGAGAATAATAACAGATCAAAATGTACAAACATTAATGAGATCATAATTACACTTTAAAAACTCGTATCGAACACATTTAGAGAATGCTGGAAAATGAACTCACTGTGATGAAAGCTGGCGAGGAACAGGAGAGACTCAAACATTTATCCTGACTTGCTATTTAAATGGTACCTCAAGGAAATGAACCAGTGTCGCTGATGCAAAGGAAGTTTTTGTTTTTGAATGAAGGAATTTTAGCTAATAAACAAAGAATAATAGAATTAGAATATCACCATTTGACATTTCCTGAGAGAATTCCCGATTACAGGACAGGGACAGGAAAGGTGCACTGGGGACACCGTGTCGAGCCGGAGGCACAGACGCGGCCGGCGCCTGATGGGGGCGTTGCAAGCGGACACAGCAGGCAGCCTGCGGGGCCTCCCACTGGCCAACCTGGGGGCACTGGGAGTATCAAAATAAATCAAGACAGTAAGAGATTATAACCCCCGAACAACCCTAAATTCATACTGACGTAAACAAACGAATAAATGGAAAGTGTGGTGAGCAGTGAGTGCGGCGTTTCAAAGAGTCTCTGCAAAACCACGAAGGAGAAGAGAAGAGAGCAGCTCCACGTGGAGGAGGCTGGGAGCCGGCGCCCCATGGCCACCACCAGTGATGGGGCCGAACAACATCAAACGCCGTCCGAAGGGGCAACAAGAAAACCAGGGAGTCGCTTCCGTGCTATTCCTGCTGAAGATGGGCGACCCGAGACGACGTCAGACACACTCAGAGTGGGACAGCCTCGCGATAACTTCCCAACTGTCAAGGCCTGGAAAAGTCAGGTCGGTGCTGGGCCCGCGACGCGGCGCGCAGACGGCCTATCACAGAACTGTGGCCTTGAAACTTACATGATGTTATTAACCAATGCCACCCCAGTAAATTTAATTTAAAACATTTTCAAGTCAAGTAAAAGTTGAGAAACTTTTCCAGACTGAAGGAACCTGAAGAGCCCCAACAGCCACAGACAGTCTGTGTGTCTGAACACAGCGCCTGAGGCTGTAAAAGACGGGATTGGGGCAATTGGCCATTTGAATGGGGTCCGAGGAGTAAGCGACAGCCACGATTCCGCGTCAGCCTTCCGGTTTTGCTGGTCTCAGTGTAGTTATAGAGAAGACAGTCCTCGTTTGCAGGAAACGTTACAGATTCGGGGGTGATGGGAAACCAGGTCCGCAGCTCACTCTCAGAAGGTTCACAGGAAGGAAGGTTCTTTGTAATGTACTTGCAACTTTTTGTGTTTGTGATTGTTTCAAAATTAAGAAGAATTTTAAGAAATGATCAGAGGCAATGCCTGCATCTTATTTCGGATCCTTATTCAAGCACACACATTAAAAAGACAACCAGGGGAACCGAACGCATTGGATACTTGATTACATTAGAAAATTATTCATTTTTTGAGATGTGATGGCCCTTCTCTTGGAGCGTGATGACGCGTATACCTCAAAGGCTATTTGGAAGCTCAAATAGAATTCTGTGTGTGCAAGTGCCTGGAATGTACCGGGCACGTGGTTGGCTCTCAGTACATGTTAGTGCTCTCTCTTCCAATTTCTAAGAGCTTCTCAGGGAGAGAAGAAGCCCATCCCTGCTGCCCTGCCCAGAGTTACCCAGCAACTCTGAGGGCAGAGCTGTGCCCTATTCTTCCTCACACCTCCATGGTGGTCCCTGCAGCGCCCCATCAGCGGCTCCCTGTCTGAGACGAGTGACCCCTGGGAAAGGGCAGCCTGACACCAAAAGAAAGCCAGTCACCGCTGGGAAAGCCGTGGGGGCCTCCTCACTCATCATGAAGCAAAGTCATGACCCTCGAGAAAAAACCTAACAGGACAGAAAAGGGACTTCTCAGTGGGAGGCTGGGCATGTCCTTGTTCCCTCCCCCCGCTTTGGAGTCTGGCCCCATGGAGATTTGGAAATGTTTATTTATTTATTTTTTGGTGGGAAACAGAGTAAGATAAAATATTTCCTTGTGTCTGGAGAGCTATTTTGAGCCAGGCCAGCCGGGTGATGCTCCTGGTGATGGACGCTGGCTGACCCAGGCTGGACCCCAGCCTTCCGGCCTCTCTCCCTCCCAGGCCCAGGGCCTGGCAGCAGTGCAGCCTCTGGGAGCCCGGGTCCCAACACCAGCCCAGTAACTCACCCGGGGGGATCTCGGGGAAGCCTTTCATGCTCCTTAGACCTTATCTGCCACACGGGGAGCTTGGGCTGTCCCCTCCTGGAGATTTTAACTGGGGGACTGAAATAGTGGATATGAACGTGCTGTGGGGAACGTCCACACAGCTTGTCCAGCTTGAGATCCCAGAGGCGGAAGGGACCTCATTGGAGGCTCCTCAGACCCCGCGCCCCCCCACGCTTCAAGCCGTGCCCTCTGCCGTCCACCTCCACTCAGTGGCCAAACTGTCCCTCTGGACAGCCAGTCTGATTTGGCCCCAAGCTTGCCTACTTCTTTACCAGACTCCCACTACACCTCAAAAGAAATCTAATTCTCCCTGAGGTCTGTAGGCGACGTTTGAGCGGACGCCCCTGCATCAGTCTGCCTCAGACTCCTCTTTCTTTGTGCCTGGAGGAAGCCAGGCTGGCTCTGTCTGCCCCTCAAGCTGCTGACGAGTCTCCCAGGAGTTTCACATGCTTCATCTTATTTCATCCTCACCGTGACCTTCGAGGCAATTGTTCCTTCGAGGGCCAAGGGTTGGGTGGAAGTGATGTTTGCGAATGTGTCTGGCGCACAATAGGACCTTAATAAATGTTGGTTTTCTTCCTTCCTTGTGAACACACGCCCTTTTTTCTTTACAAAACCCCTGTGGTATTCGCATAAATCTCAGTCCAGCAGCCGCTACTGTTGGGTGGGCATAAGCGGGGAGGGGCAGGAAAGCCCCCGGAGCCCCGCACTGGCCAGTGGGCCGGGGCCCTCAGATGGGGGCCCCGGGAGCCCTGCTCTCCGTGCTTCCCCAGCCTGCAGCGCAGAGCTGGGATGCTGTGCAATGAGGAGCTCCCCGCATCCTCAGTGGAGACGGGGCTCTGACTCCTACAAAAACTGGAGGAGGAGCTCTCGAGGCAAGTCCCAGCAGGAGGAAGGAGCGACTTGAGCCTTCTCTATCCAGAAGGGGAAGCAGGAGCAGATGGTGGGGAGAATCCCAGAGCAGGAGGAAGTGCTCCCCAGGAGTTTTGAGAACCTCTGGACAGCCCTGAGGAGGGGGTTTGCTGCGGTGAGGAAAAGGAGGCATCTTGGAGGCCAGCAGCCTACAAAGGCCAGACTGGGAAGCCCTTAGGGCTCCTCCAGGCCATTGTTCTTAAAATGTGGTCCAAGGGCCAGCAACATCAGCAGATTCTGGAAGCTTGTTAGACATGCAGAATCTCAGGCACTGCCCCAGCCCTGCTAAATCAGAATCTGCCTAGTAACGCAATCCCAGTGATTCACAAGCACGTGGAAGCCCGAGACCAGTTTCTGGCAACATTATGGGCCGAGATCCTAAGAGGAGAAGCTCTCTGCCCAGTGTATCTAGAGTGGGTTCGTGATGGCACTAAGTCTGGAATCCAGCTCTCCTGGGTCCTAGGACTAGTCCTGCCTCATCCTGGCCCTCCATTCCCGGAGCTGTGCTTCCTCTCTGGGTGCGCTGAGGACAGAAAGGATTGAAACTGGGATAGAGAGTCCTGATAGGGGAGGCCGGGGGCCTGGAGTCCGGTCCCGGCTCTGTTACCGGCTGAAGGTGTAACAAGCACATTCATTTTTCTCACAGCTGCCTGGCGACTTGGGGATGGGGATGGGGATGCCGAACAGTAGCTTACCCGAGGCTGCCATCCTGGGCTGCCCTTCACCATTCTGCACAGCTCAGGCGACACTGAAATGTGTTCCCCCCACCCAGCCTCCCTCTCTAATGGTTCTTTGAGCTCCTGTCAGTTATCAGAGGCCCTGGCTCGGCTGACAGCCAGCATGTCTGCTGCTGATGCCTGGATGCCCACATTCCTGGGCTGTGACAGGGAGCACACTGGAGCCCAGGCTGGGGCACCGAGGGGTTCTGCTTGGCTGCAACCCCTGGGGCCTGGCTGTCTGGAAAGTGTCAGGAAGCAAAGAACTTTCCTTCTCACTGATGGGGGTAGGGGGGAGGGTTTCTCTAGAGGCTGATACTGCAGGAGCTTAGTAGGGTGCAGACTCAGCCCAGCCCTTGTTGTGGGCTGGAGGTGGTGGGGGGAGGGCAGGGAGTGTGGGGGGGCCGGTGGGAATGGGCTCGGGGTCAGTGGCTCTTTGGAGGACAGCTGTCTGAGCAGCAACACTGAACGATCTCCGGCTACAAAGTCAGACCTGGCCGGATGTTCTGTCCAAGCTTTGACATTTCTTTCTTAGTTGTGTGGCTGGGGCCAAGCTGTCCACCATCACTGACCCTCAGTTTCTTCCTCTGTTCGGTCCTTCATGCAAACTGGCACATGCAGAGTAAGCCTGCAGTGTGACCCTCATGACACCCAGGGACACTCAGGGTCAGCCTCAGAGTGGCTTTGCATCTAAGAAGTCCGCCTAAACAGGTAAAGCCATATGGCGAGTCATTCTTTAGCTGATGCTCTCGAAGAGAAAAGTGAATCTAAATAGAGCGCATGCGACACTCTCAGAGCCACTTCCTCCTCCGTCCACTTCTATCCTGTGCCTGGTTTGGCTTCACTCTCCCCAAAAGTCCTGAAAACTCCTCCAACCTTAAACTACTCAGCTTTCCCCCTCTTCTGCCCTCCCTCCCCTCAACTCTAATACTTTATTATGTGGGTCATCTTGGTCCCTCATCCAATGATAGGAAAAATAAGGGCGGAAACTGCAGGGTCCCTCATAGGATTCCCTTAGGCAGGATGGGGACCCTGCGTAGTGACCTGTGTCCATCCTATTTACTACTATTATTTAAACTGTGGCAGGGCAACACGTGTTAACATATGAGTATTTAAGGGCTTCCCCTATGCCCTGCCTACTAACAAGGCTCTGCTTTTCTCCTTCAGTTTCTTCCCACCCTGGTCCTCTAAGGAAGGTCTTGCCGTGCCAGGTAGGATCTTTTACTTTGAGAATGGAGACTGGCATTGCAGGGCGAGCAGAGAAGAACTGGATCAGAGGACATCAGAGAAGGGGAAGGACTTGGCAGAGGAGATGAAGCTTGTTTACTGTATGAAGAATACGGGAGGGACTGTTCACTACCGCCTGAGATGTAGAACGCTGGAGAGTGTTGCTCCCATCCTCACAAGAAAAGGCCAGTGAAACTACAGACCAGAACTGGAACCCATCAGAAATCTGAGTTGGAGGGCACCGCAGTACCCTGAATCCCCAGGAGCGAGCGGCACCTCCAAGGAGAGATGAAACCAGGGACTGGCTTACCTGGGACAGAGCCCGGGAGAAAGAGGCACTGGCCACCATACAAGCGGATAGGAAGAAAACAGCGAGGACTTTAATAACGGCCAACAGCCAAGTGTTGGCTAGCACGATAGTATAGAGCCCAAAACTCTGCTCAGCAGTTTTAGCACACCTTCAGGTTCTTTTTCGTGCACCTCTACTGGGTAGCCATGAGAAAGATGGGAGAAGGGGTGGGAGACTACAGGGAGCCACCCTCATGAGTGCAGACATGCAGGAGGGGCTCAGCACTGGAGGGAAGCCACACTGCTGTCACCCTGCCAAGACCCTTCTCGCCTGTGGAACAAATCCTGTAAGCTACTTGGGAAGAGCATCAAACCTGTTGTCTCCAAGGGCACAGGCGAAATTCCACCTCTGGTGAGAAGGGTAAAAGAAAACTATCTCTACTCTGGGAGAGGGCAGGAAACTGTCCCAGGCCTAGAACCCTACACTTGCATGACTGGAGGTCTCTTACTGCTGGAAGAGGGAAGGGAATCCCATCTGGTGCAAGCTGCACCACGGGTGGAAGGCAGACATTGGCATTCAGGGGAGGAGGGGCAGGAATGCTGAAAAATTCCCAGCTCCGAGGCCCAGGCACACAGTGCTGCCTAAACCGAGGCTGGACCGCAACAAAAACAGCACCTCCCTGTACCTACCGGGGGCCTCACAAGCGCTAAGTAACAATCCACGACTGGCAGAGAAGCAAGAACGTGGATAGTGAGTCCTTCTGTGGTGAAGGAGAAAGAGGATGCTTAAAGCAAGAGGAGAGATTACCGAGAAAAATCCCCCACTGCCCTAGTTCCAGTCCTAAGCACAAGATAATTCCGGAGGAATCTGAAACCTGTGACGTACTGAAGACAGCCATAGTGACAACAAAAACACCAGCCCAGCTCAAGTCCCAGTTCAATCCCATGCACTAGAAGTGTGACCGGACAGGAGACACGCCCATTTTCAGGTGTGAATTCTATCTAGCTCAGTATCTACTGTTCTCCAGGTAATGTCTAACATTGACTAGAACATACAAGACATCAAAAAAGCAAGAAACAAATGACCTATTGCCAGAGACAAAGCAATCAGTAAAACCAAACTCAGAAATAATCCAAATGTTGAAACTATCAGAATGGGAATTTAAAACAACTAAAAATGATACATTCTAGAATCTAGTGAAAAAGGTGGGCAATATGAAAAATAGATGGAGTTTCAGCAAAGAGATGGACACTATAAGATTGAGTCTAATGGACATCCTAAAAAGAAAAATCACAGTACTAAAGATGAATTACTTCAATGGCTCATGAGTAGACTCACTGGCAGACACCCTCACTCTGAGCCCCAGAGGTGGGGCAGCAGTTCAAAAGCTGCCAGGGACACATGGGAAGGGACTGAATCATCTGGCTTTGGGATGAGGACTGGAGGGGCAGCTTTCTCCCGGATAGAAGTGCTGGTAGAAGACATTGTACCTTTTGCTGAACAGTCCCCCTTCAGGTACAGGCAGGCACCATATCTGAGTCTCCATCAATCTGGTTAACCCAAGCAGCTTCCAGTGGCTTTTCCATTCAAATGGCCTCTCTTGGCTCATGCTGTGGACTTTCCTAAATTCTCTCAAAGGTTCACAAACCCCAAGCAAGTAGCATCTGGACTTGGTGAGCCATGCACCTCTAGCTCAGTAGCCCCAGGCCTAGCACAAGTGGCAGCCAGCCTTGGTTTGTAGCTTGGCCTCTCCCAGGCAACTCCAAGCCCAGCATAATTAGCACCATCTGAAGATCACTTTGTAGTTCATGCCAGGTGGTCTGCAGCATGGCATAGGCAGAAGCAGACCTTGGCCTGCACCTCCCAGGAGGTACCAGAGCCAGCGCACCTGGTGGCCAGCTTCAGACTTTACTGGAGCACCACCCAACTACCTCATGAGCAACACACTAGGAGGGCAGACTAGGCAGGCTCCAGAACCCACTGAAGCAAGTGCTACTCTTCGGGGTCAGCCCCTGCTCGGCAGCTCTTCTGCTGAAGTTGTGGCTGGTCTTCATAGGCAGCTGGCCTGGAGGTCGATCCCTGTCACTGATGGGCCAAAACAACAATCAAAGCTCAATCAAGGAGGGTGTGCACAGCCCACATGGGGGTGCACCTGGAGCTCCCAGCTCAGGCAATTAGGGAAACTGTCACTGGGCCCTACAGGACACCTACTATTATGTAAGGCCACTCTATCACAACTTGGAGTCATGGCAGATCTACCTAATAACATAAAAACAAACACAGAGAAGCAGCCGAAGTGGGGAGACAAAGAAACAGATACCAAATGAAAGAACAGGAGAAATATCCAGGAAAAGAACTAAATCGAATGGACGCAAGCAGACTACTAGATATAGAGTTCAAAAAATGGTTATGAGGATCCTCAAGGAACTTAGTGAGAATTTCAACAGCATAAAAAAAGGACATAGAAACCATAAAGAAGAACCATCCAGAAATAAGGCATACACTAGAAGGAATCAACAGGCAATTAGATGAAGCAGAGGATCAAATCAGTGATTTGGAAGACAAGGTAGCAAAAGTACCCAATCAGAACAGCAAAAAAAAAATTTTTTTTAAATGAGGAAAATTTAAGGAACCTCTAGGAGGTTCCTTAATATTGAGTGTAACGATGTCTGCATCATAAGGGTACCAAAAGGAGAAGAAAAAGAGCAAGGGATTGAGAATCTATTTGAAGAAATAATGACTGAAAACTTTCCTAACCTGGTGAAGGAAAAGACACACAAGTTCAGAAAGTGCAGAGAGCCCCAAACAAGATGAACCCAAAGAGGTCCACATCAAGACACATCATAATTAAAATGGCAAAGGTTAAAGACAAAGAAAGAATCTGAAAAGCAGTTAGTTGTCTATAAGGGAGCTTCCATAAGACTGTGAGCTGATTTCTCAACAGAAACTTTGCAAGCCAGAAGGGATTGGTATAAAATATTTAAAGTGGTAAGAAACAAGATTACTACAATCAAGGTTTTACTACAATCAAGATTACTCTACCCAGCAAAGCTATCATTTAGAATTGAAAGACAGATAAAGAACTTCCCAGAAAAGAAAAAGCTAATGGAGTTCATTACCACCAAATCAGTATTACAGGAAAGGGTCTTCTTTATGAAAAAAAAGTTAAAATATTAAATAATAAAATGGCAATAATTGCATATCTATCAACAATTACTTTAAATGCAAATGGATTAAATGCTCCAAACAAAAGACATAGGGTATTATGCTGCACACCTGAAACAAATACAAAATGATATTCAGTGTAAACTGTAATTGGAAGAGTTAAAAAATTATTTAAAAAGAATAGGGTGGTTGAGTGGATAAGAAAACAAAACCTTTACATATGCTGTCTACAAGAGACTCCCTTCAGATTGAGAAACACACAGAGACTGAAAGTAAAGGGATGGGAAAGGATATTTTATGAAAATGGAAAAGAAAAAAGGGTGATCTGGAGTAGTGATACCTACACCAGACAAAACAGACTTTAAAACAAAGGCTGTGACATGAGACAAAGAAGAACCCAGCGATTCGACTTCTGGGTATTTATCCAAGGAAACCCAAAACGCTAAATTGAAAAGACATATACACCCATATGTTCACTGTAGCATTATTTACAATAGCCAAGATATGGAAGCAACCTAAATGTCCATCGATAGATGAATGGATGAAGAAGTGGCATGTATATACAACGGAATATGATTTATCCATAAAAAAGAATAAAACCTTGCCATCTGCAACAACATGGATGGACCTAGAGGATATTGTGCAGAGTGAAGTAAGTCAGACAGGGAAAGATGAATGCCGTATGGTTTTATTTATATGTAGAATCTTAAAAGCAAATTAAAGGAACAAGCAGAATAGAACCAGACTTATAGATACACCTTGACGGTTGTCAAATGGGAGGGGCCCTGGGGGATTGGGGGAAAAAGGTGAAGTTATTAAGAAGTACAAATTGGTATTTAGAGAATAGTTATGGGGATGTAAAATATAAAATAGGAGATATAATCAATACTATTGTAATAACTCTGTGTGATGTCAGATGGGTACTAGTTTTATCAAGGTGGTGACTTCATAAGTTATAAATGCCTAATCACTGGGTTGTACACATGAAACTAATATAATATTGCATGTCAGTTGTAATTGGAAAATAAAAAATTATTTAAAAAAGAAAAAATTGGGAATCTTGATAATAATTATATGGCTAAAATATACCATTAAATGATAAAATATTTTATAATAAATAAAGATCTTTACCATTAAAAACACACAAATAAGCCTATAGATCCAAGAAATTAAGATAACATTAAGAAGAATAAAAATCACTGCCCGGCTGGTGTAGCTCAGTGGATTGAGTGCGGGTAGAGCGCGGGCTGGGAACCAGAGGGTCCCGGTTCGATTCCCAGTCGGGGTACATGCCTGGGTTGCCGGCCAGGTCCCCAGTGAGGGCCGTGTGAGAGGCAACCATACATTGTTCTTTCTCCCTCCCTTCTCCTCTCTCTGAAAATAAATAAATAAAATCTTAAAAAAAAAAATAAGAAGAAGAAAAATCAAACAAAAGAAGGACCCTAGATAGATACATCCTACTCAAAACTGAATGTAAAGAACAAATCTTGAAGGACACCAGAGTGGGAAAAATACGAATTACTTAGAGCCACAAAGGTAAGAACTATAGAGGACTTCTTTTTTTTTTTTTAATTCTCACCTGAGGATATATTCATTGATTTTAGAAAGAGAGGAAAGGAGAGAGAGAAAGAGAAACATCGATGTGAGAGAGAAACAGCAGTTGGTTGCTTCTCTTACATGCCCCGCGGGGATCGAACCCACAACATAGGCATGTGCCCTGACTAGGGACAGAATGTACAACCTTTCCACAGTGTGAGGCTCCAACCAATTGAGCCACCCAGCCAGGGCTTATTATCTTTTTAATATTTTTGGACTCTGTATTGATATCAACACTTTGATTCCTAATATTGGTAATCATGTCTTTTTCTCCCTTCTCCTGAATAATTTGAGTAGGATTTATCAATTTTAATGAGTTAAAAAAACTAGCTTCTTGTTTCACTTATTTTCTCTGTTTTTTTTTTTCTATTTTACTAATTTCTGCTCTGATCTTTGTCATTTTATTTCTGCTTACTTTGGGTTTAATTTTTTCTTTTTCTTTTTTTCTAGTTTAAGGTAGAAGCTTAGGCCATTGATTTAAGACCACTTTTTCTTCTATAATATAGGTTTTTAATGTCATAAATTTTCCTGAAGAATTGCTTTGGTGGTATCCCACAGATCAGTTTTAACATGTCCTGTTTTTATTTTCTTTAGTGAAAATACTTTGCAATTTATCTTTCAATTTATTATTTGATCCTTGGGTTATTTAAAAGTATGTTATGTAGTTTCTAAATGCTTGCAGATTTTTCAGAAATGTTTATGCTATTGATTTCTAATTAAATCCACTGTCATCAGAAAACATACTTTATATAACTTGAATCCTTTCAAATTAACCAAGAATTTGGTCTTTATTGGTAAATACGCCACATGTACTCGAAAACACTGCATTCAGGGGTTGTTGGGTGGAGTGTTCTAAATGTCTATTAGGTCAAGTTGGTTGATAGCATTACTTAAGTTCCTATTTTCTGTCTGTTTCTTCTTTTAATAAGAAAGGTAAATTCAAGTCTCTAGAAAACTGTGAATTTGTCTATTTCTCCTCACAGTTCTATTAGTTTTCCTCTAATATAGCTTGAAATGTTGTTATTAGGTGCATATTATTTTAGGATTTTGTCCTCCTGAGATTTGACCTCTTTCTCACTGGAAAGTGGTATTCGTTATCCTTGATAATATTCTTTGCTCTGAACTCTATCTACTTCGTTCAACATTGACGTAGTTATTCCAACTTTCTTTGATAGCATGGTATGTATTTTCCCAATCTATTTCATCTATCTTTGAATTTATTTTTAAAGTGTGTTTCTTGTAAGCAGCATATAGTTGGGTCTTGCTTTTATATTTCATCTAATGATTTATGTCTCTTAGTTGGGGGTAGATTGTTTACACTTAATGCAATTATATGGCTAGATTGAAATTTACCATCTTGCCATATGGTTTATATCTTTTTGTTCCCAAGTTTGCTCACCCTCTTCCCTTAATGACAACATCCCAAATAACCAAGAATCACGGTCCTTTGTTGCTTGATGCCCAGTGTCTTGAAAATCACCGTGTCCTATATTTTGTTCGTTTGTTGTTGTTTCAGGCAGAAGAGGAAACCCAGTCCCTGCCACTCTGTATTGGCCAGAACAGCAGACCATGGCCTGAGGGGTCATGTTGAGGTATGTTTGCAGGTTGGAATGATGGGGGCGGGGAGGGGGAGGGAGTGGGGGTGGGGAGAGAGAGAGATGTGAAGATGCTGCTGCTACTGCCAAGGAGAAGAGGATAATTTTCAGAGG
>PVJI01021340.1:0-27244 GCA_004026765.1 Micronycteris hirsuta
CACAAAAACTATGACCAACCGTGTTGATGGATTTGAAGAATTAACATCATTAAAATGTCCATACTACCCAAAACAATCTATAGATTCAATGCAATTCCTATTAAACTACCAATGGCATATTTCATAGATCTGGAACAAATACTTAAAAAATTTATATGGAACCAAAAAAAGACCCCAAATTGCTTCAGCAATTTTGAGAAAGAAGAACAAAATAGGAAGGATCACTATACCTGATACCAAATTGTACTACAAGGCCACTGTAAACAAAACAGCCTGGTACTGGCATAAGAACAGACACATAGACCAATGGAACAGAATAGAGAGCCCCCAAATAATCCCATGTCTCTATGGTCAATTAATATTTGACAAAGGGAGCACAAGCATACAGTAGAGTAAAAATAGCCTCTTCAATAAGTGATGTTGGGAAAACTGGACTGGTACATGCAAAAAAAAAATGAAGCTAGATCACCAACTTACGCTATACACCAGAATAAGCTCAAAATGGATAAAAGACTTAAACATAAGTCATGATACCATAAAAGTCCTAGAGGAAAACATAGGCAGGAAAATTTCAGATCTCCTATGTAGCAATATTTTTGCAGATATTTCTCCTAGGGCAAGGGAAATAAAGGAAAAACAATCAAATGGGACTACATCAAACTAAAAGGCTTCTGCATGGCTAAAGAAATCATCACCAAAATGAAAAGGGAATCAAACTTATGGGAGAACATTTTTTTGCCAATGAAACATTGGAGAAGGGTTTGATCTCCAAAATATATAAAGATCTCATATGACTTAACTCCAGTAAGAAAGACAATCCGATTAAAAAATGGACAAAGGACCTGAACAGATATTTCTCCAAGAAGGACATACAGAGGCCCCAGAGACATATGAGAAGATGCTCAACATCACTAGCCATCAAAGAGATGCTAATTAAAACTACAATGAGATACCACTTTACACTGGTCAGAATGACCATCATTAAGAAATCAACAAACAACAAGTGTTGGCAAGGATGTGGAGAAAAGGGAACCCTAGTGCACTGTTGCTAGGAATGCAGACTGGTGCAGCCACAGTGGAAAGCAGTGTGGAATTTCCACAGAAAATTCAAAATGACACTGCCTTTTGACCCAGCTATTCCGCTGCTGGAAATATATCCTAAGAATCCCACATCTGGTTCAAAAGAACTTATGCAACCCTATGTTTATTGTGGCACTATTTACAATAGCCAAGTGCTGGAAACAGCCTAAGTGCCCATTAGTAAATGAGTAGATCAAAAAACTGTGGTACATTTACACAAAGAAATACGAAGCAGCAGAAAGAAAGAAGGAGCTCCTACCTTTTGTAACAGCATGGATACAAATTGAGAATATTATGCTAAGTGAAATAAGCCAGTCAGTGAAAGATAAATACCATATGATCTCATCTAATGAACAAAATAGGCTAACAAACAAAATAGAACCACAGGCGTGGAAACATGGAACAGACTGACAATGACCAGAGGGGAGGAGGGAGGAAGATAATGTAGAAATAGGGAAAGCGCTAGTCAAAGAACACATATGAACGACCTATAGACATGGACAACAAGATGGGAATTGACTGTGGAAGTGGCGGGTGGGATGGGCAGAGGGCAAAAGGGGAAAAATTGGGAAACTAATAGAGTAACAGAAAAATGTTTAAAAATCATGCACATGGATATTTATGGCAGCTTTATTCTTAACTGTGAACACTTGAGAGCAGCTAAAACATACTTCAGTAGATAGATGGGTGAATAAACTATGACACACCAGGACAATGAAATATAATTCCATGCTAATATGAGCTAAACAATATAAAGGAAAGAAACTAAAATGTGCACTACTAAATGAGAGAAACCAGGCTGAAAGGCTACACAATGTAGAATTCTAACTATGTGGCATTTTGAAACAACGCAAACTTTGGAGACGATAAGATCAGATTGCCAAAGCTGGGGGAGGAGGTGGATAAACAGGTAGAGTACAATGGTAGCATAATGGTGGATACTTGTTACTATACCTTTCTCTAGACCCACAGGATATTCAACAAGAGAGTAAACCGTAATGTAAACTATGGACTTTGAATTACTCGATTGTAACAAATGTACCACTCAGGTGAGGGGGTTGATAATGGGGGAGCTGTGTATATGTGCACTGTCAATATATGGAAAAATCCCTGTACCTTTTGCTCCATTTTCCTGTGAGCATAAATCTACTCTAAAAAATAAAATCTGTTAAAATTATTTAATTTGGAGTTGTTGATTATAGTGTCTATGTATGTAATTAAAGTAACTAGTTTAATTTGTAAATGTTGTTCAAACTTGTATATTCTTAATTTTAATTTGACCGAGTTTTAATTATATATTAATAATATTTATTATAGCCTGGTTGATGTAGCTCAGTGAATTGAGCATGGGCCTGTGAACCAAAGGGTTGCTGGTTCGATTCCCAGTCAGGGCACATGCCTGGGCTGTGGGCCAGGTGCTCCATTGGGGGCACTTGAGGGGCAACCACACATTGAAGTTTCTCTCCCTCTCCTTTTCCTTCCCTTCCTCTCTCTCTAAAAGATAAATAAATAAAATCTTTTTAAAAATAATATTTATTATAAATTGTATTTTTTCATTTCTCCTTTATTTTCTATCAATTGTTCCCTTTATACAGTGTATTACTTGGTACATACCAACTTCATATATATATGTATTTAATATGACAACTTAGAATTGTCATATATTCCTGATAAATTGACTCTTTTACAATTTTGAAATAGCTCACTATACCTAGGTTACTTCTTTTTTTTTTTTTTAAGTTTATTTTTATTTATTTATTTTTAGACATAAGGGAAGGGAGGGAGAAAGAGAGGGAGAGAAACATCAGTGTGTGGTTGCCTCTCATGTGGCCCCCACTGGGGACCTGGCCCGCAACCCAGGCATGTGCCCTGAGTGGGAATTGAACTGGCGACCGTTTGTTTTGCAACCAGCGCTCAATCCACTGAGCTACACCAGCCAGGGCACTTCTTTCTTTAAATTACCAATTTTATTATAATATTGTAACCTTCACCAGTTTTTGTTTAGTTAATATTGGAATGATTGGGATGGTATGATTTTTCCACCTCTGTAGTTTTAACCTCTTAGTGTACTCATATGAAGGTCTGCTTCTTGTAAACAGCATATTGTTGGAATAGATTTTGTCCATTTCCTGCTTGACAATTGCTCTCTTTTAATTTGCATTATTTATTCAATTTAATTTTAATATAGTTACTGATATATATCATCTTAAATTTGGTTTTCATTAATCCCATTTTTATTTTCCTTTTACTCTTTTTCTTTAGTTAAATCAGTCCTATTGGAACCAATCCAATTCCAATAACTGTAAAGTTATTCTGGTTTACTCCTCTATCAGTGTTTTGGTGATCATTCTTCCAGGAACCACTGAGAGTTCCAGATGTTTCAACACTTTACCTATTCCCTTCTCACTTTTGCATATTGTTTGTTGTAAAATATTTTAATTTTATGTCTATTTTGCTTTTCCCAGTCTCTTTTAAAATACAGTCAATTTCAATTTATATTGTGTCACATAGAGGGGAATGCCCCCAAATCTGGAATATCTTCTGGAGGGCAGGCCCCTTGTAATTACAGGCTTCCCCCACTAGGAGAGTGTTCTAGGAACCCATCTGTATCAGTGTACCAGCTGGTGGTGTTGTGAGAGGCTGCACTGGGCTTCGGTGAATTTTTTTTGAAGACTCTTTCAATGCATTTGCCCATTTCATGATGGGTGATTTACCAGTGCATCTGCCCACACTTGGAGCTGAGTGTTCAGCAGTTTTTGACCAAAAAATGGCATAACCCCCATGCCCCACCCTGCTATTCACCTGATCTCACTCTGAGAGACTTTTTTATTTCTTTCTCTGGATAAAAAAAGTTGTCAAGGGGAAACATTTTGCTGATTAGGAAGAGATCAAACAAAAAACTCCATAAGCACTAAAAGTCATCAAAATCAACCAGTCTGGTAACTGTTTGGAACAGTGGAAAAATGTCTGGGTAGGCGTATTGCATCGAAGTACTGTCATAGGGCAGTACTGTCATAGGGCAGTACTTTGGAGGCGGCTGAAGTTTAAACATGTAGGAGTAAATATACAGTTTTTAATAATTAAATTCCATTTTTGGGTCCCCTCTCAGTATATCCCCCATCTATTTACTTTTATTCTTCTCTGCATGCCCTACTACAACTTGGTATACTTTTCTTTGCTTTAAAAACTTTTTTTGAGCCTTGGCTGTTGTGGCTCAGTGGATTGAGCACTGGCCTGCACACCGGTTCAATTCCAGTGAGAGCACATGCCTGGGCTGCGGGACGGATCCCCAGTCAGGGGGTTGGGATGGGGTGCAGTGATAGGCAACTGATCTCCATTAGATGTTTCTCTCCTTCTCTTTCTCCCTCCCTCCACTTCTCTCTAAAAAGAAATTAAAACATTGAAATCTTAGAAAAAACTTTCTTTGATATTTATTTTAGTGTTAGGTAAATGCTGAATTATTTGAGTTCTTATTTGTCTAAAAATATCTTAAATGTTATCTTCATTTTTGAACAACACTTCTGCTTGATAGAGAATTCTGGCTTGGTTGTTTTTCACTTCTACCATTTGAAATATAGTTTAATCATTTTTGGCTTTAATATTTTTATTAATATGTTAACTCTCAAACTCCTTGGAAAGTACAATGATTTTTCTCTGATTGCTTTTTAACAGTTTCTCTTGGCCTTTTATTCACACCAGTTGTAGTATGTTCTTTCTATGTAGGTCTTTATTGGTATCTTTCCTGCGTAGAACTTTGAGTATTTTTTGAGATTCTTTCTTGATGTCTTTCATCAGTCATGAAAACTTCTCAGCAATTATCTTTTCAAATGTTATCATTCTCTTTCCTTTTCAACTCTAATTAAATGTGTTAAGCATTTCTACCATTTCACACAGTGAACGTTTCTTAGAATCTTTTCTACTATTTTTCATCATTTTGTCTCTTTGTTTTCGAGTATGGATATTTCCCTTTTGTCTATCTTTTAATTCTCTAATTAACTTCAGTGCGTATAATGTGACGATCAAGCATAAGTATTTAATTTCAGTTATTGTGTATTTCAGAATGAGAATGCCCATTTTATTTTTGACATAGTTTTTATTTTTTTTGCCAGAGTTCTCCATTTTTTGTCCTTTAATGTCATGACAGAATCAATTACCGTTGTTTTTCTATCTGTCTGTTACCTTCTTTATTTGGTTCTACCATCCATTTCTGTTGTCTATTTCCTCTTTTTTTAGTCAATTGATATCTTCTTGTCTGCTTCTTATAAGATTATTAGTATATATATAAAAATGCAGAAATAATGTGAGTATAGATATTGTTTTCCAAGGCAGAATTTCTTTTTACTTTGTTTCAGACAATTAAGGTGGACTAGTTCATAGTAATGTAATAGTATGAACCTCTCTGCAATTAGTTGTATGATTTCTCTTGTTATGGAAAGAAAGCAAATAAAGTAAAATAAAATTACTTTTGGTATCTACTTTTTTTACAGTGATTCTTTGCTTAATTTTTTACATAAAAACTAATAATATGCTGCTTCTATAGGACTTTTTAGGTAAAGGCGTTAATAATTAATTGTGTTTTGAGAGAAATAAACACTCTATTACTGTAATGTAACGCATCTGTTTTCAGTTTTTCTGACACGTGAATTAAATATTTATATAAAAAACACAAAAAATTCTACCATCTCATAAAATAGTGGAAAAAATTCACAATCATGTTAATGATACTACTAATGTTCCCTATAGGAAAGGTAGGAAAATGAATAAAAGATACATTGTCCTCAAATGTTTTATATTTTCTCATTTCAATTTTTATCTATAGCTTTATAAAGCAATACTGCTGGAAACCGAGCATTGTTTAAAAAAAGAAGAAGAAGAGGAGAAGGAAGAGGAGAGGGGTGGGGAAGAGGAGAAGAAGAAAGAGGACTCCCATGTCAAAGGAAAGAAAGGATGATGATAATTAAAAGACCACATATGAGATTCTCTCCTTCCCATTTTTAGAAACAGTAATTTAATATTAATACTAAACAATAACACGAAAATAACTATGGATTAATCATCATGTACATAAGGACAAGGAGCATGTATATATCTTAGCCTTCGCAGTTGCTTCCAAAAGCAATAGGATGCAAGTGAATGAGAAGTTCTCCACAGCTGTCCGAGTCAGAAGGATACAAACTAATGTCACAGGCAGGGCTCATCCTCAGGAAAGGGCATGATAGTTTCTCTTGCACTCTGTTGATAGACGTTTTGAACTCTAAAAATTATTTGATCTTTTAAAGAAAAATATGGCACGCTTATTGTGAAGTGATCTAGTGTGCTTACAAAATTCTTACAAAGAAACTTTAAAAAAATTTCCTGGAAGTTTCTCACAGGCCTTATGTCACACCCTGAGAGTCGTTTATCGATAACTGAGACTGAAGTGATTACTCAATAAGAAATAAATGTGTATGATCTTGAAAGAGCATTCTAAATAAACTAAACTTTTAGTACACTCTGAAAGAGGAATATAGAAATGGGATGCAGGTAGTATCTCTCCCACAAGCCATGTTACAGAGGAATAAATCTAGAATTTATTAGTTCATATAAACAACCTTAAGTCAGGGTCTGGATTCAAAGTAAATATGAATTGCTCCAACACGAAAGATAATTGCCAAAAAGAAAATAATTAAGCTAATGCCAGGTTTTTGTCAGCAGGCTGAGAGGATGAGATTTCTACGGGGAGTTAGGAGTTTGAGCACTCTAGGGAACCAGCTGATTTTTCCCAGTGTGAAACTCTGTCTGGCATATAGCAGGATCGCAGAACGACTTCAGTGCATGCATGAATGAGTGGTACTGTCCTAGATCTCTAACGCAGCTACATTAGGCTCCCAGCTGATTGCTTTTTGAATGGTTTTGCTGGGGGTATTGGACATGGGGATTTTAGTTGAACCACAAGATCTTTTTCAAATGCTTTTTTCTAAACTCTACATTTCTCAGATTCAATACAAAGTCTTTAGAAAATTCTTGGCTGTAGAAACACTTTTATGTGGTCTCTACTGGATATATTTCCCATTATTCCTTTAGAATTGTGTAAGTCTTTAGTATTCGGGATCTTGTCTGCAATGACTAATGAAGGTGAGCAAAATCACTGGGCAAGGTATATCTTGTGTATTTGAAGCCAGAGCATTTTTCTCCTTGGCTGTGAGTAGTTATAAGTGATTTTTTTTCTTTCAAATTAAGTACAGCAGACTAGCTGATTTATTATGGAATATTTTCTGCATATGATTCAAAAACATGCACATCAAGTTACTTCTAATGCAAAATTAAAATACCCGACTTCTGCAAAAGGTATGCATGCATTCAATCATTAGTAAAATTAAGACAATTAGTCCAGCTGGTGCCAAGAGGACCACACATATGGCCAGTAGATGAGATACCTGATATTTTTGTTTAATCAAAAAGGTATGAAAGATTGTGGATGACATGCAATGTTCTCTACCCCTGGCCAGCTGGACACAATTACATATTTATAGAAACCTTGCTAAATAGTAGGTAAACTTTGTTTGAATTCAACTCTTCCAAAAGGTCATGATTCAGAGGACATATATACAACACTTCAAGTATTTCTGCTATGTTTCCAATGAAACAATGAAACATCTACATATTGCAGATTATGTGAAACTAAGGTGTTACTACTTCTAAAACAATTTTATTGTGGGAATGTGTGTGTTTATTTCTCCTGCTGAATATACTGTTCAATGTTTATGGGAGAGCACGTCTTTCTTCTCTTTCATCTCAAATTCAATCTATCAGTAAATTTTGTCACGTCAGCTTTTCCTCCACCCTTCATCACACCATCACCCTGGTCCAATGCACCCTGTTTCTCTTCTGGATATTGCCATTGCCTCCTAACTAGCCTTCTTTGCTCCCTGTCCCTCCATTCCCCTCCCATTTCCTTGTCCCCAGCTTTCCATTCTGAAGTCAGAGTGAGGGATTCTATAGTAAAGCAGATGGCATTGCTCCCTGCTCAAGTTCCTCCGACAGCTTTCTGCCTCACTCGTGTAAAATCCCAGCTCTAACAAGGCCCATTCTCACCACGGGCTCCTCTTTCATTCTCTTTAGGATCACTGGCCTCCTGATGTTCCTCAAAGACATCAAGCAGACTACAACCTGAGAGCTTCCCCGGTGCTTAAAAGATCAAAGGTAAACAAAGCCAGACACTAGTTAAAGTGCTGAGGGGACATTTTACTCAGTAATGATGGGGTATTGCAATTGTGAAGAAAGTCCAGGGTGAACTGAACTCATCGTCATTGACACAGAATGCAGGAGGCTTTTTAAAGGCTGGGTATGCTAAGGGAAAGGTACTGGCGGCATTCAATGGCGTTGGTCCCTGTCTAGGCCATATGGGTTTGTTACCTGGATTTTATCCAGAGGAGAAACAAACACGTGTTTGTGACCGGAAGCAGTGCTGCAAATTAAAGCCAAGTGCCTACCAACATTGGACACTGTCCCTCCCACAGGAACTGGGAATGGGGTGAGAGTTCAAAGAGACCTGACTCTCAAGTCCTCCTTGAGAGTACTATTCTTTTTTTTTTTTAAAGATTTTATTTTTATTTATTTTTAGAGAGAGGGGAAGGGAGGGAGACAGAGAGGGAAAGAAACAGCAATGTATGGTTGCCTCCCACATGGCCCTCACAGGGACCTGGCCCGCAACCTAGGTATGTGCCCTGACCGGGAATTGAACCTGGACCCTTTGTTTCTCAGCCTGTGCTCAATCCACTGAGCTACACCAGCCAGGGCGAGAGTACTATTCTGAGCAGTAGATGATTTACATCTTAAAGAGACAGAGAAAGGATTAAAGTTGCAAGTTTTCTGAAGTAACCTCCCTAAGAGAGATTTCAGTGACCTATCTGTCTATTATCAGGTTTTGGTTGGAACAAAAAGAAAATTCTCTCTCTCTCTCCATACATATGTATATATGTATGTATGCATGTGTATATGTATGTATGTGTGTGTGTGTATATATATATAAAACCTGATATATATGTCTGTCTATATATAACCTTTCTCTCATATATATATATGTATATGTATGTATATAAAGAGAGAGAGGTTATATATATAGACATATATATCAGGTTATATTAATATGTTAGAGATATAAACAGGTTATATATAGTAATAGTAATATATAAATATATGTTTGTATATTATATGTTACCTTACATGACATGTTAAGTTCCACAAAAGGCTTTATCTTACTCACTATAGGATCCCTGATGCCTACTATTGCATCTGGCACAAGGTATAGATTTGATAAATATTTGTGGATTAAAAATTAATTATTTTAAAACACTGATTTAGAATTGATTGTGATATTCATCTAGAATATAGAGATAAATGAGATAACCCCAGATGTTAAAGAGCTCCTGGCTTAGTAAAAGAAATGGACATGAAATTAAATTATTAAACAATGATAGGATACTAGATAAAGTTCTTCCCAGATAAGGTCAAGTTAAAGGAGTTGACTAAATAAGGTCAAGTCAAACCATATTATATGAAATGTTGAAGGGACTTATCTAAGAAATTGCAGAAGATCAAAAACTATGAACAGTAAAACAACTATCAACAACTGAACCTAAAAAAAAAGAAAAGCAATGAAAACAAAACTAAGCAAACAACTAGAACAGGAACAGAATCAGAAATGGACATCACATGGAGGGTTTTAGTAGGGAGAGGGAGGGGAGGAATGGGGGAAAAGGTGTAGGGAATAAGAAGCATAATTGGTAGGCATAAATTAGATGGGGAGATGTTAAGAATAGTATAGGAAACAGAGAATTCAAAGAGCTTATATGTACAACCCATGGACATGAGCTAAGGTGGGGAATGCTGGAGGGTTGCGGGGTGCAGGGCAGAGGAAGGATAAAGGGGGAAAATTTTGGAAAAGTGTAATAGCATAATCAATAAAATATATTTTAAAAATAAAAAACAGAAAAAGAAAGTTGTCATTCTATCCTCAATAGTTTATAAAGGAAAAGAAATGTGTACAACCTAAAAGATTTCTTCTATTCTAATGTCATAATTCATCTATTCAGGTAGAATAAAAAACAATAATAGGATCCTTACTAAAAATTACTTAAGTGTGAATACTGTAGGAATCCTAAAATTTGAGCAACAGTCTATTGAGGAAAAGCAATATATGAAGAAAAATTCTGTACAAGAGTTGATTATTGGATTAGTCGTGAAAGAAGAGAGCAAATGTATTTGAATATATTTCTGATAAAATTTGGCATATTGTCCCCAAATGCTATATTGATGATTTGTGATTACAGACATTTTTTTTCTCTTAAAAAAAAGCACTTTCTATGGAAATTTGACAGCTGGTAGCACAGCAGAGTTACTGACTTAAATCTTATCCTCAATATCTTTATATTTCCCTTTTACACCTTACACAAAGACCTGATATTTCATTGAGAAATGTGCCCACATTTCTGGGCACATTGAGGTTACCCAAGGATACACATTTCTTTGTTTTCTTTTGTTTTCTTTCCCAAGTCATGACATGACTGCATCTAAGGAAGGTGACTGCATTATTGTCACTAGCATTCATGACTATAAGAAGGGAATCCTTCCATTCCCCAATTTCTGTGTGTAATTCCACCTCTGTCCCTCAAGGTATTAGCACCTCTCTGTATATATATATGTACATATATACAACATCATGCACTTTAATAATATAACTTTACACATTTTTACAAAGCCATTGCACATACACATATCAACACTGAACCAAAAGGATACTATTTTAAACAGGTTTAGCAGATAGGGACTTACAAACATACATGTATTGCATAAGGCTTTCTTTTAATAGGGTGTATTATATTTACAGCACTAAAGTAGTGTTAATCGAGTCTTTTATTTGGGAACTGGAAAGAGTCATCACATAGAAGGGAACGCTATGCTAGTAGTCATTAAAATGGAAGTCTGTCTGCATCGGAGAATCACGCCAACAGCATAGGGCACAACAATACTTACTATGGGTCAAATTTTCATCTTAGACAATGAAGTACATATGGTTAGTGTGACTGAAGTAGTCAGTAGTAACCAAGAGGGATGCACTTTTAAAAATGTTTTAAATAAACCATCTTTCTAGATAGTCAATCAGCATAAAGTATCTCAACAGTTATTTTCTCAGTGCTTATAAAAGGATATTAATAATGTATAGTAATACTCCATTTTGACATAGGTCATTAAGCCATTCTGATTCACTGAAAGTAATGTTGTCACAATAGATTCAGTCATTAAATTTCAATCATAAACTTTGCTCAAACAACATAATTGATCATTAGTATTCTCATTTGCTTCACAAAGGCTCACTGTAGAATATTTTTTAATACGCTCAAATCATTACCAGAAAGTGAGAGGTTAATATCCTCTGCATTTCAACTGATTTCCCTTGAAGGATGGCTTTCCAATCAAGTGAAATAACAGCACAAGGAACAATTTACTCAGGGTACAGGAGAGTTAGATTTTATAATATAAACTTCAGCAAGTTGCTGCATAGTCTTTGTGGTTTACCAATGATAAATTTGGGAAACTATTTACTTCATACGTGCATCAGTGAGAAATGATGGAAACAAATGGGTTAACGTATAAGAAGTGGCTTGCATTTTTTTAAGAAAGATAATCCTGACATAAATTCAAAACATCAATGTTCCAAAGAAATTAGTTTCACTGGCCCCTGGATTAAGAACATTAATGCATCAGTATCAAAATTAGACATTCAGAAGCTATTTAGTACTGCTATGAAATAAATTTTGCTGATTCCAATACACCCCAAGTCATTTTGAATCAAATTGCCTTATGTTTTTAAGTACTTGGATTCTGTTTTATAAAACAGAGTATGGTTTTCTGAGAATTAATTCTTAGAGTATGTTTTAAATACTTAGTAAGTCTTGTCCAAGAACAAATAATTGCTTTACAATTCCAGCATATTAGAAGAATGTAAATACATTTTAATCAGCAGTTGCCCAGGTTTTGTCTATATCTGAAAAATTATTATCACCAAGCCTCCTCCACCTACATTGAGTAAGCGATCAGCCCACTTTCCAGCGAATTGTTCCACAGGGTCTTTGGAAGCAACATTTAAAAGTATTCTGTGTGCCATTCTATTGAGTGGGTGAGCCTCTCCTTACTTAGCCATTCTCTTACTGAAAGTAGGGGATTACTGCCTATTTGATCCTCTCATAAGTGCATGGTAAGTATCTGTGCATAATTTTCTTACTATTGTATTTAAGATTGTTTCCTTGGAACAAATTTTTAGAAGTAGAACTTTACTAGGCTCAAGAGCATTAAAAACGTAAAGCCTTTCAAATTTATACCACTAAATTGTTTTCCAAAAGAGTTTTACCAATTTATGTGGTCATGATAAATGTATGAGAGTATGTGTTTTACTGTAGTCTTCTTCTATTATTAGAATTAATAAAAACATTATCCATAAAATTAAACCAAACTGATAAAAGAAAACTGATGATTTCTTTTTCTTTAATCAGATTCACCTATGATATATATACAAATATTATTTACATGTATGTGTAAAATATATATTTATATACATACACATATATTTTCTGCAACATGTGAGGGTGTATTGCATACATCAAGATCATTTACCCCTAAATACTTCATTGAGTGTTCCCTAAGTGCAGAAATATTACTGACATAATTATATTCATTGACTTAGGCACATTTTTTATTGTTATTCTATTACAGTGTCCCAATTTTCCCCCCTTTGCCTTTCTTTGCCTTTCCTACCTCATACTCCCACAGTCAATTCTTAATTATACAGAAGTTATACAATAAGCAACAAAAGGATTATGTTATCTATTGAGGAGATTTAGGGTTAAATGTGGTGAACTATATATATATATATATATATATATATATATATATATATATACACATGTATCTTTACTTCTTTCTGAAATTTGTGTAAATAAATATGGTATAAACCAAATATATTAGATAGGAGATCACAACAGTTTTAAACATTTTTAGAAGCTGGAAGTTGACATGAAGTAGGGAGAAAATGTTAAAGCAAGTAGAATGGTTCTCACTGGAAGGGCTCTTCCACTGGAGGACCAGGTCTGGCAGAGGTGGGATGAGCCATGGGCTAAAATTTGGAGGATGAATTGAAATGTTTGCAAGAATCTTTAAACCCAGGGCCCTCCCCCAATGTTGTGCAGCCAAGCATCTGCCTCTCACTCCCTGCAAAAGAGTAGAGGTTTATTTGATGGAGACATTGAACTAGAAGCTCCATACCCAAGGACACCCAAAGCAGAGCAGAAGAGGGAAAAAGATTTCCATTAAAAAAGCGTTAATAAATCAACATCCAAATCTTCTTTTTAGATAATGCAAGAAAACCATTAGTGTCCTAAATTAATAACTCAGGGGCTGGGAGTATATATTTTATTTATAACCAAATAGATATGAGTCAGAGAAAATAGCTACAAAATTTAGGGTAGAGGGATTTAGGGGTAGCAAGAGGTGAAGAAGGTGTCAGTAGTGTTTTATTATTGTAGTGTTTTTAATGCATATGTACTACTGTGATTTTTAAAATATGTGTAGAATATAAGACATAGAAATAAATGATCTAAGGCTTAATTTCTTGACTGAAAGTCCCAGCATTTAGAATAATATGGACAGCTCCTTACTCCTGGGACCTAAGGGCAATGAGAGCCATCTAAGCAACAAGCTCTGGGCGGCTGAAGCTTACGTATTGCAAGTCCAGCATTTCTGATTTCTCATGCTTCTTTCCAACTAGAGAAGCCAGTGAATTAACCAACACGAATATACAAGGGCATAATGGATTATTTAATCTGAAGCTCACTGGAATCTTTACTAAACAACAACTCAGCAATACCTGGAAATAAGGTCTCTCTCTTTCTGAAGTAGCCAACTCCAGTCAGTCCTTTTTGAAATCACTCATTGCTTCCCTCACGCCCTCACTCTGGCTCTGCTTCAACAATGTTTCTCAAACAGCCTACCTAGAAAACACGGAATTTCTTCCCTCATTAGGACTTACTTGATTTGCATGTGCTTTTCATTTTACTGTCATTTTTCTAACATAAAAGTCCAATTTCTAGGGTAACCAGGGAGATGTGTGGGCAGAACAGTTTTAATTTTTGATTCTCACAGTACCCTAAAAGCTACTTGTTCTTGAAGTGTTAAGCATGAAGGGCGACCCAAAAAGAAAAACATAATTACCTTCTGGAGTGCAGGCCCCTGTAGGACAAGCTCCCCATCTCCCCTAGGTGAGTGTTCTAGGAACCCATATGTATCAGTGTACCAGATGACATTATTGTGAGAGGCTGAGTTTGGCTTCAGTGAGTTTTTTATTTTTAAGACCCTTTCAACATGTTTGCCATTTCATGATGGGTAATTTAGGAGTGCAAGTGGCCATAACATGCTGAGTGCTTAGCAATTTTTGACTGAAATTGGCATGTCCTCCATACCCAACCCTTTCTATTCACCCAATCTTACCCCAATTGACTTTCTTTTCGTTCCCCTGGATGAAAAAAAGTCCTCAGAGAGAAACATTTTGCCAATGTGGAAGAAGTGAGACAAAAAATGGCAGAAGCACTAAAAGGCATCAAAATTAGTGGGCTCAAAAACTGTTTTTGGCAGTGAATAAAAAGTACCTATAGGTATATTGCATCAAATGGAGAGTACTTTGAAGGTGACTAAAGTTTAAACATGTAAGATTAAATACACGATTTTTTTATAAATAGATTCCACTTTGGGGGGTCACCCCTTGTATTAGCCATACTGAAGTTCTGCCCAGATACTCTTTTATTTTTCTCTCTAGCTCCATTCTGACTGACTTGCATTGTTTTTCATGAAGTTATAAATGTAACCCACTGGTTTTATGAGAGAACACAGATGCTATTCCAAAATTTTTATACATAGATTCTACGCTTTTAAAAATTCCCACTCTAGATGTGGGTCCAAGATGACAGCTTAAGTGGATGCTGAGCTTGCCTCCCCCAATAACACATCAAATGTACACCTATAGTTAGAGCAATTCCTCCTGAGAGAAAACTGTGAGCCAATTAAACAGTTCTGGTATAATAAACAAAAGAGAGGAACCACATAGAGAAGGCCAGGGGACCATAAAACATCTCTGGGAACTGAGAGAATTACCCAGGCCCAGAGGAACTGGTAAGCACCATTGTTTATATGGACTCTGAATGGGGAAAGCAGGTGGGAGCTCTATCTAGGTTCTTTGGCTGACCTGCAGGGCGCTGATGTGCATCCTCAGCCGAAACCTCCTAATGCTAGATCCAGCAGAAACAGGGGAGGACCACAACATGCATCCAAGGGCTCACTGCACAAGTAGGTACAACAGGGTGCTGCTTTGCATACCCACTGAGCTTTATGCACTCAGAGCTCCCCTGCTTGGAGTGAGTGCAGACCTACAAAAACACTGTGGTATCTGCCTGCAGAGTTACATGGTTGAGAGAAAGTGTGGAGCTGGTAAGCACATTGAGAAAGGAGAGCAGCTCTGCTCAGACCCTTCTCTGACAGCAGACAATGAAAGCAACGGGGCCCACAGGCAGGGATGCCCAGAATGAGTGGAACGAGGAGCTGCACTGTTCAGAGAGTGTTTATCTCTCAGAGAGGGAGGAGGGCTAGTGGAGTGTGGCTGTGTTCATGGGCAGACTTGCCCCACCCAGAGGGTCCGTAGTGTTGGTGGGGCATCGAGACGCAAGTATGCAGAGCATCCCTGCCTGGACCCTGCTCTGATTACAGAGTTAAAGCAACAGAAAATAACAAGAGAGCATTGAGCGGCCCCTGTCTACATCAGGCAGCCCACTTTTATTAGAAGGGCAAGCAAACATGCACACACCAGACTATCCCACCTAGAGTTCATTCCTTCAGGCAAGGTAGAGAAGGCACTATGCATGCTTTCCTTGACTGCAGCCGTTCTTCCCAAGCTATTCAATATAGTCTATGCAGAGACCACTCTTTTATGATTGGAAGAGATATAAATTCCATTGAACTCATAGGAGCAAACACCATAAATAAAATAAAATAAAGCCAGGAAAGAAAATGCCTCAAATGAAGAAAGAAGAAAAAACTCTACTAGAAAAACCTGCATGAAGGTTATAAATAATTTAACTAATAAAGAATGCAAAAAATGATAATAAATATGCCCAATAGACTTAAGAATACTATAGAGGGATTCAGCACTTTAACAAGAGATAAAAAAAACTTAATACAAAAACCAAGATAAAGAATACAATAATTAAAATGAAGAATACATTACAAGTAATTGACAGGAGAACAGATTAGTGACAGAACAGTGGAAATCACCCAATTAGAATAGCAAAATA
Organism: Micronycteris hirsuta; assembly: GCA_004026765.1. NCBI lineage: Eukaryota > Metazoa > Chordata > Mammalia > Chiroptera > Phyllostomidae > Micronycteris > Micronycteris hirsuta. Next base: position 16,455 of record PVJI01021340.1, read on the forward strand.
AAAGAAATCTTTAAAAATTGGGATAGAATAAGAGTTCTCTGGAATAACATCAAATGCCCTAACATTTATATATTAGGATTCCAAAAGGAGAAGAGAAAGTGGAAGGAGAAGAAAGACTTTTCATTATTTGGAGAAATTGTGTTTAAAAACTTTCCAAACCTCAGGAAGAAAACAGACATTAAGGCCCATAAAGCATAGAGGTCCAAACATGGTGAACCCAAAGAGATACATGTCAGTATATACTGCAATTAAAAGGGCAAAAGTTAAGGATAAATAGCTATTTTAAAGGCAGCAAGAGTGAAACAACAAATCACATACAAAGGAAACCCCATGAGATAATCAGGTGATTTCTCTGAAGCGACTTTATTGGCCACAAGGGAGTGGCAGAAGATATTTAAAATTATGAAAGGAATCTACAATGTACAATAAAATATCCAGCAAGGTTATCATTCATAATTGAAGGAGAAATAAAGAGTTTCCCAGATAAGTAAAAAACTGAAGGAGTTCACAACCACTGAATCGGCCTTACAAGAAAGATTAAAGGGTCTTGCAGAAAGGAAAAGTCATAAAAGAACTAAGAAAATACAGAAAACCAAAGAAAGAAAAATCCTCACTGGTACAGGAAAAACAGAAAAATATACTATAATCATAGTGAATCAACCACTAAAAAAAAAAAAAAATGAAGGTTAAAAGACAATAGTAGCAAAATTATAACTATAATAAATGATCAGGGGGACATACCAAACAAAGTTATATATATGACATCAAAAACATAGAGAGTGAAGAGGGGATTAAAGATGTAGTGCTTTTAGAGCCCTGGCTCAGTGGATTGAGCGCAGGCCTGCCTGCGAACCAAAGGGTTGCTGGTTCAATTCCCAGTCAGGGCACATAACTGGGTTGTGGGTCAGGTCCCCAGTAGGGGGCACTCAGAGGCAACCGCACACTGATGTTTCTCTCCCGCTGTTTCTCCCTCCCTTCCCCTCTCTGAAAATAAATAAGTAAAGTAAAAAAAAAAGCAATAAATACATTTTTAAAAAGTAGTGCTTTTAGAATGCAATTGAGCTTAAGCCTATCAGTTCAATATATATATTAAAATTTATAAATATATTTATATATAAGTTTATATATATAGATATAAATCTCATGGTAACCATAACAAAAAAACATATAAAAAATCTCAAAAATGAATAGAAAATAATTCAATGAAAAAAACTAAAAAACCCAACAAATCCAAAGGAAAGGGGTCAGAAGAAGTAGAGTGAATAACAATATAACCAGGTGAAAAACAATGAACATAAGGGCAATGAACACATACTTATCAATAATTAAATTACTCTAAATGTAAATGGATTAAACACAAATGGATTAAGTGCTCTAACCAATGGACAGGCTGGCAGAATGAATTAAAAGAAAAAAGCATGACCATCTATGTGCTTCTTAGAAGAGACTCATTTTAGATTGAAAGATATGCACTGGCTGAAAGTGAAGAGATAGAAGAAGATATTTCATGCAAATAGAAATGAAAAGAAGGCTGAGGTAGTGAGACTCACATAAAATAAAATAGACTTCAAAGCAAAGAATGTAAAAAGAAACAAAGAAGACCATTACATGATTTTAAAGGGGCCCATCCAAGAAGAGGTTGTTATAATAATTGTAAATATCTACAATTATAATAATTGTAAATATCTACACACCCAAAATAGAAGCACCCAAATATATAAAGCAAATGTTAATGGACATAGACTTAGAAATTAACAATAATACTATAATAGTTGGGGATGATAATACTCTACTTACCTTAATGGATAAATCATCTAGAATGAAAATTAATATGGAAAAAATGGCCTTAAATGCCACATTAGACCAGTTTGACTTGATAGACATTTATACAACGCTTCATTCAAATGCTGCAGATTACAGACTTTTCTCAAATGACATGAAATATTTTCCAGGATAGATCACATGGTAGGCCACAAAACAATATTCATAAGTTCAAGACAATTTAAATTATATCAAGCATATTTTTTTACTACAATAGCATTAAACTAGGAATTCACTACATGAAGAAAACAGAGAAAATCACAAATAAGTGGAGGTTAAACAACATGATACTAAACAAGCAATGAGTTGAAGAGGAAATCAAACATGAAATCAAAAACTACCTTGAGACAAATGAAAATGAAAACACAACCTTATAAATTTATGGGATGCTGCAAAAGCAGTTACAAAATTTCACAGCTATAAGGGTTGCCTCAAGAAGCAGGAAAAATCCAAAATAAACTATCTAAATGTAAACCTAAAGAAACTAGAGAAAGAGGAATAAAGAAAGCCTAAAGTAAGTACAAAGAAGGGAATAAAAAGGTCAGAGCAGAAATAAATGAAATAGAAAATAAATAATAGAAAAGATTAATGAAACTAAGAACTGATTCTTTAAAAGAATAACTAAAATAGACAAAGCCTCTAGCAAGACTCATTAAGCAAAAAATAAAGAAAACATAAATAAATAAAATCAAAGTTCAAAGAGGAGAGATTACAACTGATAACTCAGAAAGAGAAAATATTATTAAAGAATACTATAAATGATCACATGCCAACAAATTGGATAAACTTCTAGAAACTAGCAACCTTCCAAGACTAAACCAGAAAGAAACAGAATCTGAATAGACCAGTTACTAGCAATGAAATTAAAACAATAATCATAACAGTAATCATAAGGGGGGGTGGAAACAGGGAAAGGAGGTGGAGAGGGGTAGGGTAGTGGGGAGGGGCTGGGGGGGAAAGGCAGACAACTATACTTGAACAACAATAAAAAAAATCAAGAAGAAGAATATTTCACAGCACACGAAAAAGAAATAGTAATAAAAAACCTCCCGGTAAACAACAGCACAGGAGTAGACAGTATCACAGATGAATTAGTACCAAACATTTAAAGAATTAGTACCTATCTTTCTGAAGTGATTTAAAAAAAAATTAAAGAGGAAAGAATACTTCCAAACACATTTTACAAGGTCAGCCTTATTCTGATACTAAGACCAGAGAGACACTACAAGAGAGAGACAGAGAGAGAACAAAATTCTCAACAAAATGCTAGCAAATTGAATTCAACACTATATTAAAAGGATTATATATCATGATTAAGTGGGATTTATTTTTTATTTTATTTTATTTTTTTTTTAGATTTTATTTATTTATTTTCAAAGAGGGGGGAAGGGAAGGAGAAAGAGAGGGAGAGAAACATCAATGTGTGGTTGCCTCTCACATGGCCCCACTAGGGACCTGATCTGCAACCCAGGCATGTGCCCTGACTGGGAATTGAACCGGCGACCCTTTGGTTCACAGCCCATGCTCAATCCACTGAGCTACACCAGCCAGGCAATTAAATGGGATTTATACCAGAAATGTAAGGGTGGTACAATATCTGGAAAATAATTAATATGATTAATTATATAAAAATCAAACAGTATGATCATATCAATAAATACAGGAAAAGCATTTGACATGATTTAGCTCCCACTTATGAAAAAACTCTCAACAAAGTTGGTATAGAAGGAACTTACCTCAACTTGCTATAGGCTATATATGACAAACCCACAGATAACATTATAAAAAGAAAAGCTAAAAGCCTTTTCTCTAAGGTTAGGAAAAAGACAAAGACATTCATTGTCACCGCTATTATTTGACGTAATATTGGAAGTCCTAGCTCCAACAATCAGGCAAGCAAAAGAAATAAAAGACACCTAAACTGGAAAGAAAGAAGTAAAACTGTCACTATTTGCACATCACATAATAGTATACTTAGAAAACCCTAAAGATACCGTTAAACAATTAATAGATTTAATAAAAGAATTCAGTAAAGTAGTGGAGTAACAAATTAATACACAGAAATGTCTCTTGTTCCTGTACACTAATAAAAAAAAAACTATCAGAAGGACAAAATAAGAAAACAATCCCATTCACAATTGCATCAAAAAGAATAAAATATCTAGAAATAAATTTAAGGACGTAAAAGACCTGTTCTCTGAAAACTATAAGACGTTAAAGAAATTGAAGAGACACAAGTAAATAAAGGATATACCATGTGTATGGAATAGAAGGATTGATGTCATTGAAATGACCATACTACCCAAAACAACCTACAGATTCAATGCAATTCCTATCAAAATACCAATGGCATTCTTCTCAGAAATACAACACAGAATCCTAAAATTTATATGACATAAATAGTCAAAGTGATCTTGGGAAACAAGAACAAATTGAAGTTATCATACTCCCTGATTTCAAACCATACCACAAAGCTATAATAATTAAAATAGTATGGTACTGGCATAAAAACAGGCATAATGATCAATGGAACAGAATAGAGAGCCCAGAAATGAACCCTCACTTTATACAGTCAACTGATCTATGACAAAGGAGGTGAGAATACACAATGGAGTAACCACAGTCACTTCGACAAATGATGTTACAGAAACTGGACAGATACATGTAAAAGAATGAGACTGGATCACTTTATTATACTATATACAAAAATATACTCAAAATAGGTGAAAAATTTAAATGGAAGGCCTGAAATCACAAAACTAGAAGAAAACACAAGCTGTAAACTTGATATTTGACATTGGTCTAACAAAAGCGAAAATAAACAACTGGGACTTGATCAAACCTAAAGCTTTTTGCAGAGCAAAAGAAAGCATTAACAAAACAAAACAGCCTATTTATTTGGAGAATATTTATTTGGGAGAATATATTTGGAAATGATATATCTGATAAGGGGTTGAAACCCAAAATATGTAAGAAACACATACAACTCAATATCAAGAAAATAAACAATCAGATCAAAAAATGGGCAAAGGACATTGAAAGACATTGCAACAAAGAAGATGTACAAATGGGCAACAGATACATGAAAAGATGCTCAACATCACCAATCATCAGGGGAATGCAAATCAAAACACAATGAGATAATACCTCACACCAGTCAGAATGGTGTTTATAAAAAAGTCAAGAAATAACATGTGTTGGCAATGGTGTGGATAAAGGGAACTCTCATGTCCTGTTGGTAGAACTAAAAATTGGTGCAATCACTATGGAAAACAGTACGAAGATTCCTCAGAAAAATTAGAAATAGATCTATCATACAAACCAGCAATTCCACTTTTGGGTGTTTATTAAATAAATGCACTTATTTAAACAGATATGCATTTTTATTCTCATTACACTATTATTTGCAATAGTCAGACATGGAAGCAACTTAGGTGTCTGTAGATGAATGATGAATAGATAAATAGATAAAGAAGATGTGAGATTTTATATATCTATACACACAAACACATGCAAAAAAAGTCCAGCTATTATTAATATAACAAGAACAGTTTGTGTGACATCGATGTAACCTGGCAGCCAAGGAGAGTGGACTAGAATGAGCATGTGGGAACAATGATGACTTCACTGCACTAGTCACTGGGGGTCATAGATGCTCTTGAGTAAACATGTGTACTGTGTGGCCATCCCATTCAAGATGACTGAGCAAGTAGAGCAACGAATCAGCATCAAATTTTGTGTTAAGCTTGAACATTCTCCTGTGGAAACTATCTGGATGATTCAGAAGGCCATAGCTATGGGCAACTGGCGATGGGCAGCTTCATCACGACAGTGTGCCCTGTCATGTACCACCACGTCTCTTGCAGAGTGTTTTGGCAAAACATCAAATTACCCCGTGACTCAGGCCCCCTATAACCTGGATTTGGTTCCCTGTGACTTCTGGCTTTTCCAAAAACTCAATTCACCTTAGAAAGGAAGAATTTCATACCATCGATGAGATTCAGGAAAATACGATGGGGCAGCTGATGGTGATTGGTAGAATTGCATGAGGTCCCAATGTGCCTACTTTGAAGAGGACTGAGGTGTCATTGTCCTATGTACGATCTTTCTTGTATCTTGTATCTTCTTCAATAAATGTCTCTATTTTTCATATTATATGGCTGGATACCTTCTGGACAGATATTTTATATAAACACACACTCATATGTATAATGGAATATTATGGAGCAAGAAAAAATAATGGATTTTGCTATTTGTGACCATGTGGATGGACCTAGAGTATGCTATATGAAGTGAAAAAAGTCAGCCAGAGAAAGGTAAATACTGTATTGTTTCACTTGTATGTGGAATCTAAAAGAAAACAAAAATGAAATGAGCCCTGGCTTGTGTAGCTCAGTGGATTGAGCGTGGGCTGGAAACCAGAGGGTCCCGGTTCGATTCCTGGTCAGGACACATGCCTGGGTTGCGGGCCAGGTCCCCAGTGAGGGCCATGTGAGAGACAACCATACATTGCTGTTTCTCCCTCTCTTTCTCCCTCCCTTCTCCTCTCTCTAAAAAATAAATAAATAAAATCTTAAAAAAAAAAGAATGTTTAAAAAAAAAAGAAATGAAACAACACAAACAAACAAACAAATAGAAAACAACTAAACCGGACTCATAGAAACAGACCAAAGGGATTGGTACCAGATGGAGGATTGGGGGAATGGTTACAAAGGAGAGGAAGAGAGTCATCAATACTATTATTTAGGTTAGCACAGTCACAAATGGTTTCTAGAACAGGATGGGTGGTCACATATTAAGTATGGAAATGTTGGATCACTACATCATACACATGAAACTGGTATAACATTGTATACAAACTATACATACATTTAAAAAAAATTCCCACTCTACACATTACATTTGTCATCTCATTATGACTTTTTAAAAAGAAACAATTTATAAGAACCTAAAACCATGTATTCTAGATATTTGTCTCCAGCATTCTCATGTACTAGATAGAGTATGCACAAGAATTTGCCTGAGGAACTTGATAAAAATGCAGGTGCCTGCTCCTCCCCCTCCTTTTTGTTCAGTGAGCCTGGAGTAGGGCCTAAAATGTCTTTATGCATCACAAACACTCTGATGCAAGCGGATGGAGAACCGCATTTTTGAAAACACTACTTTAAGCATGACTATTTTGTGTGTGTGAGGAGATGACCTGACATTTCCTATCCAGAAAATGGTGCCATACCTAAAACCAGGCCATTTATCCAGCATGAAGATGTGGGGACAACTGATGCACAAGTAAACAGACATAAACACTTCAGCTTCCAAATTATGGAAAGAGTAACCCAGAATAACAAGCAAATAAAACCAATGTCAGGACACTATCTAAAATTCTCTAAAATGAAAGGGAGCATAAGGATAATCTGATGTTTCTCGATTGAGTTAATACTTGCCTAACAAATAAAATATGATAGGGATTTAAGAGAGCCTAATGTGATAGAATCTATTATACATAACTTTCATTTTTATGAAAGCAAAAAGAGAAAATACTGCTAGTGCTAACTGAAATGGAAGTAATTTGAAAGTTACAAATTGGGAAGAATGCATAATATAAGTTAATTTTAATGATTAAGGATAATTTAAAATGCCGTTACTAATTGTGATATTTATTATGCCTGGTGGAACATACAGCATTTTTCTCCATGTTTCTCACTTGATTTCTGTATACCTTAAACCATGTTAATCTTCTTGCTTCTATAAACACCAGTGAGTCTTTTTGGTTAAATATATAAAAATGGAGTAGAGAGATTTTGTTAATCATGCCTGCGGCCTCTTTTGTTCAAATGCCAGCATAATCTAACGAGGCAGCCTGATGAAATGACCCAGGCATTTGGTTCTCTGCTGACTATTTCCCCAGAGCACCCTGAATCTGTCCAGAGTGGGGACTGGAAAATTTCACAGAGCCATCTGAGCCCTGTGATTGGAGGCCAGCTTTGCATACCATTGCCTCAGTTTGAGATCATATCAATTTCAGTCTTCAAATTAGGCAATTGAAATTCTATTCTGGTGACATGTATGATTTGATTTTGTTGTGAAATACTTAATAGACAAGGCTCTAAATTTTATAATCTTATTTCCTATTACAAAGTAAATAACCCAGTGGAAGAGTAAGGTCTTTAGAAGGCTCAGACAACTGCCAGATGATGGTCTTTACCATGGAGCAAATCGGAAGCCATAGAATTTTACCCCCATGGGGCACCTGAGCAATGTTTTCTCAAGATGTTTAGCCTCCCATCTGCTCTGAAACCACTCTCTGAAGGCATAGCATCCCTCATGTTCTTATCTTAAAGTGCCTCTATGGATCTAGTGCTATAGGAGTTCCTCATTTTTTTCTTGCTTTGGCTGCATTTTCAACATTTTGGTATGCTGTATCATTATCACTGAGTTAAAAATATTTTCTGATTTCTCTTATGGTTGAATTTTTAAAAATGTTCATCCATAGGTAAAAGTATTCTGATTCATTTCCATAGATATGGAGATTTTCTAGTTATTTTTCCTTATTGAGCTCTAATATAATTCTTTAACATTTGCAAAACATACACTATCCTAATTTCAGTCTTTGAAATGTGTTGAAACGTGATTCATTGTCAAGAATATTTTGGTAAGTGTTCTATGTACATTTGAAAAAATATGTTTTTTACATTTGTTGGATATAGTATTCTATAAGTGTTCATTGGGTCAAATTGGTTATTCATGTTGTTTAATGTACTATATGTAACTGTCTTCTTTTTGATTTATATATTTTAAAGTTATGCTACTAAATATATATAAATGTATTAATGTTATATATTTCTTTTAAATTACCTACCATTATAAAATGTCCCACTTTATCTCTCCTATTACTTTTAAAGTTCTTTTTCTTCTACATTAATGTTTTGTGTTAATACAAATTAAAACATCATAATAATATAAAATATGAATACAGCCAAACCAGCTTTGTTTCGCTCGCATTGCATACTTACATAACATGCGTGTCTGTGTGTGCATACGTATGCGCTGGTGGCAAAAATGGCACCAGGTGCTAGACAGGTAGGAAGCCCAGACCTTGCTTCAGCAAACCCAGTACTTGCATTCTGGCTAAGAAAAAATTTGGAACCAAGAATCAAACTATAAGAGAAAGTTTATTTAGAAAGTCACAGAGGCAGAAGAAGTAAACGATTGAAGAAATAGGCTTGGCAAGCAAGTTACAGGGGCAAAAGAAGGGGCCCTAGGAGCCTAGGAGAGAGAAGGTTAAAGGTCATGGGACTCAGGGGAAGAGGAGGGCTATGGGGAAGGTGCAAGCATGCTCCTTACAGGGAGAAGGAGCTGGGTCCTCCATCCTAAGGGATTATAAGGATGAGATCTTAGGGGAGGTCCCAGGGGAGAATCTAAATAGAATATTCATAAACTTTCCATGTGTGTCTTTTCAGGGCCATGGTCTCTACTGATTGGTCAGCACCAGGGTGGGGGGTCATCAGTCAAGGCCACTGGTCCTGATGTCAGGCATGGAGTCACTTGTCAGGTTTTGCTGCTTTTCTGGGCCTGGAGCTGAAACACAACTGAGGCATACATGTAGTTGATATGGGTCAGAACCTCATTGTTTTGGGGGCTTAACACCTAAGGGCTATTTCCTGGCCCTTTTGTTTCCCCTTCTCTAAGGGAGTCTGACCTGCAATACCAGCAACATGCCAGGGGCGGGAAGGTCAGGAGAGGGTCTGATCCGTATGACCAGTAGTATTAAAGGTCGGGGTCTACGACCAGATATATGCAGGGGAAGAAAAGGTCTCCCTGGGGGTGAGATCCTAGCCTAATTTGCAGGTTGCTAGGCATCCAGGGCTTCCTGCCCTGGTGACTTTCCCAGACTGGCTCATCGTCCCTCCTCTGCTCATTTCTGTTGAACTGCCTAGCACACGGGTCTTTTTATTTTTTTAATCTTTCTTTTTTTTTTATAGATTTTATTTATTTATTTTTAGAGAGAGGAGAAGGGAGGGATACAGAGAGGGAGAGAAACAGCAATGTGTGGTTGACTCTCACATGGTCCTCACTGGGGACCTGGCCCGAAACCCAGGCATGTGCCCCGACTGGAAATTGAACCGGGACCCTCCGGTTCCCAGCCCGCGCTCAATCCACTGAGCTACACCAGCCAGGGCTTCACACGGGTCTTTTCTATGTCCAAATATGTTATAAACACCTCAGTGATTTGTTAAAAGTTTCGCTTTAAACACTTGGTAGTTTTTCCTGTTTACCCTTCATGCATTTTCTTTTTATTTGTTACACTTCCGCTTTTCTATCTGAGGTCATTTCCTTCACTCTATTGCGTTTGCTTGCAAGAACCAAAGCAATGACAAAAATTGTTACTGTAGTCACTTCTGGGAAAGGGATTGAACAGTAAATTTTCACTTCTTTATCTGAGAAAGAGAGACACTATGGGTAGTTTTTTTCTATTTTCTAAAATTTGCAAATAAAATATGAATCCTAAAGCCTAAACTATATAAAGCTTGAACAAATTTAGTATATCAGTATTATAATAAATATCAGTGTAACTTCAGTTAATGGTACAGAGCTTTGCTCTACATGATACATAGATAGCAACATATTCAGGTTCATGACAAAGGTTTGAAAAAAATGAGCAATATTGAGTTTGTCATTCTCATGAGAAAATAAAAATATGTAAAGTTAGCGACAACGATCTCCATAGTTGGGCGCATTTGAATGAGGCAGTTCCGTGTGTCATATATTTTTGGCAGTTCTATGGAAACAGTATTATAAATTCTCTGTCAGAACCGATACATTCAATAGCCTTCTGGAAACTGCTTCAGGCTGTGTGATTATAGAGCTGTCAATACCTTTCTCCCGAGAATGTGTCGCCACTGGACTATCAGACAGTTTCCGTGATTCCTCATCTAGGATGAGCATTTGATTCCTAAGGAAACCAAGGTTTT
>PVJI01021341.1:0-27252 GCA_004026765.1 Micronycteris hirsuta
TTTTTTTTTTTTTTAAGATTCAGTTGTAGAATATGTTGCTTTTTAATGTTTATGGTTTTGATCTTCTGATCTTCTTCTTTTTCTTAAATAAATCTCTTTAACATTTCCTATAATAATGACTTGGTCATGATGAACCCTTTAGTTCTGCCTTATCTGGGAAGCACTTTATCTGCCCTTCCATTCTAAATGATAGCTTTATTGGATAGGGTAATCTAGGTTGTAGGTCCTTGCTTTTCATCACTTTGAATACTTGCCTGTCCCTTCTAATCTGCAAAGTTTCTTTTGCGAAATCCACTGATAAGTCTTATGGGAACTCCTTTGTAGGTAACTATGCTTTTCCCTTGCTGCTTTTAACATTCTCTCTTTATCTTTAACATTTGGCATTTTAATTATGATGTGTCTTGGTGTGTTCCTCTTTGGGTCCGACTTATTTGGGACTCTCTGTGCTTCCTAGACTTATATGTCTGTTTCCTCCACCAACTTAGGGAAATTTCTTTCATTGTTTTTTAAAAATAAGTTTTCAATGTCTTGCTCTTCCTTTTCTCCATCTCACATCCCTGTGATTTCAATGTTGGCATGTTTGGAGATAAATCCTTGGTTGTTGGACTTCCATACAGCTTGATTTTCTGATGGGTCTGGGTATTACTAGTTTTGAGATATGGTTGTAATTCTTTCTGTGGTTGCATGAGAATGCATGGCACATCTTGACTGGAAATCCCCTCCTCTTCTTTCTAAAGCAGAAATCCATAACAATGTAATGAATTTGAAGAACATTGGTTTTCAAATCAATACAAGTTTAATTACTTGCCATTCCCTACTTCTCTGGAGCTTTACTTAAAAGTTGTATGAGATTAAAATTTCTTTCTTTCCTTCTGAACACCCCAGTTTTCAAATGAGGATTTTTGGGGGGTAGACCAGGGAACCAGGGAGGCCCTGCATCTAAAAGGTGTTGGGCCTCTTGGTGGTAAAGTGTGGCTTTATCCGGTGGGGGAGTGGAAACTTGATCTTGCAGTCATGGAACTGCTTGACTGCCTGCCGGCGCCACTTGCTGGCTGTGGTCTCTTCCACCTTCATGATCTGGATGGAGTGGGCGTGGGCATGGTGCCAGGCCCCCATGTCTCGGTAGCACTAGGTGACTGCACTGGAGGTAGTCATGTCCCAGTATTCCCTGTATATGTTGTGGGTCCCACTGCAGGAGTCATAGTGCAGACAGATACCAAAGTTCTTCACCCTAAGGTGAAGAGACTGCCTGTGGTATGAGTATTGCATCATGGTTTTTAAAACATGCCTAGGGTTTAACCTTTATTGGGGTCATGGATCTGTTTTCAGAATCCAGTGAAAGCTTGGAGTTTTCTGTATTTATTGGAAATAATATTTAATCACCCTAAGCAGGGATTTTTTGAATGCTTGCCCACAGTAGATGATTTCCCCTGAAGATTTCTTAATCTTCTTCAGCTGAGACACAGAGTACCAGAAGCAGGACTTGGCAGCGACATTGTTAGGTGCAAAGATGCGCCTGTGGTAGAGGGGCAGTGTGCAGCACCAGGGGGGGTGGGCAGGGCCCCAGCACCTTGTACTCTCGCGGCGTGCCCGAGGCATTCATAGCGTTCTCTCCGCATTTGCCACCACCCACAAAAGGCGGGATTTCTTATATATTGTCTAATCCTTTACTTGTATGTTGTACTTACAATATTTAGCCTCAGTTCCTTATCTGTTAAATGGGAATAACAGTCATATATGCTTCATCGAGACTTTGTAATAGTAAGATTAGATAGTTTCATAAGTTCTGGAAAACAATACTACAGTCGTGGCTAAATAAAGTATATGCTATAAATGCAAGACGTGTTAGTGGCAAATTAAATAGTAGTACAGAAAGGATATAACTTACATTCCTATAATTTCAGCGAAAGCTATAGTCAACACGTTTGTATGCATCTTTGCAGAAATTAAAAAAAAAAACTAAATGATAATATATATGGTATCCTGCACATATGTTGCTTTTCCCTTCATATATCTTGGAGGCTTTTTGAATCAGCATGTGAAACTATTTCAGTCTCTTTCACCACTGTATTTCTGGGGCATTTGATTAATATCACTTTTTGATGAATATAAGCAACCCTGCAACATAATTTCTTCTGTACTTGTGTGAATGTATCTATTTGTAGAAAAAATTTGTAGACATAGAATTGTACGTCAAAGGTCATTACATTTTAACTTATGACAGATATTGCTAAATTACTTTCCAGATGCTTTGCACCAACAGTCAAGTCTGTTTTCATTACATCTTTGTCAATACTGGGCACCGTCAGATTTCATAATACTTGCCAATCGTATAGGTGCAGATTATTGTTACATTGAGTCCTTATAATTGTGAGTGCATTAAGTCTTCTCCCTAATATGTTTTGGTTTATTCTTTCAGTGAAACACTTTGAAATATCCGTTGTCTAGTTCCCTATTGAATCAGCTCTTATCGACTAGTCAAGGGGCCCTTGTATTTTAGGAAAATTGGTACTTCTCTCAGATGAGTCCCAAATTAATTAATTTATTTTTTGGTTAGTTTATGGCATTTTTTTAGTGCAAAAATTTAAAAAGTTTTTTGGTTAATATTTATCAATTTTTTATTGTTTCTGAGACTCCCCCAAGTGGCATTTTTCATTTACAGTGCTCTTAAACAGTAAGAAAGAACTTTTGCCTGTTCCATCTAATTTTTGTCTCAGCATATGTAAACTCAACTATCTCAGTGATTCTGTGAAATTTCCTTTGAAACTTTAAGGATGAGTTCTCACATTCTAGAAGAAATTCCTAACAGCCTAGGCAAAAGTAGGACCTACTTCTTGCCTGACAAGAGAACAAGTGTCTAAGGGCATTGATAAGGGTTTGGCAAGTATGAGTGGAGACTTCCTGTGGTATGTGTATGGCATCATGGCTTTAAAACGTGCCTAGGCTTTAACCTTTACTGGGGTCATGGATCCTTTTGAGAATCCAGTGAAAGCTTGGAGTTTTTCTGTATCCCTCTTAAGAAAGATGTTAGTATATAGTTTAGATCCTTTCAGCTGATATTTATTGTGTGCCTATTATGGGGCCATAAGGAGTTTAGTGTACTTGAGGAAACCCATAGACTACATGTATAGACCTTCTTTTGCGTCTCATAGAATCAAGTACATTCCTGCCCTATTATCTTGGCAGAATTTCTGTGGTTGGCTCCTCCTTGTCAATTGAGACCTCATTTGATCACCGACCCATAGAGATCTTTTGTGTCCATTTAATCTTTGCTTTATTGTACTACGCTATTTTAATTCTTTTTAATTGAGTACTAATCTGGTCTATCTTTATGTTTTCCTTCCTTCTTCCATTCATCCTTTCCTCCCTCTTCCTCCTTCTGTCATTCCTCTTATTCTCTCTTTCCCTTAAATTCTCACTTAGGAGGTAAGTCCCAAGAAGTCAGGGACCCCACTACTTAGCACATTTCGTGACACATAGTGGATCTTGAATAAAGGAGTGTGCTAGGCCCAGTGACAGGTGCCTTTCTTGTGGTCTTTATAACAAGGTATTTGAAGTAGATGCTAACCTTTAGTTTTGTTGATTTTACTCTATTATAGTTTAGTTTCTATGCTACTGAATTATCCTTTTCTTCTTCTTTTACTTGTTTTGTGACTTTAATTTGCTGTTCCTTTTCTAGCTTCTTGAGATGGAAGCTTATAGATTTTTAATCTTTTATATTGCATTTAGAAATGTAAATTTCCTTTTCAGTACTGCTTTAGCTGCATCTCATGAGTTGTGAGATATTGCAGTTTCATTAGTTTAAAATATTTTTTAATTTCCCTGATTTTTTCCTTTGCTCATAGATCATTTACAGTGTGTGGCTTATATTTCTTAACATCTGGCTATTTTCTAGTTATTCTTCTATTCTTGATTGTTAGATTTCACATGCTCTGTATGATTTCAGACCTTTGAAATTTGTTGGGATCTTATTTGGCATATATTTTGATAAATGTTCTATGAGCACTTAAGAAGAATGTTCATTCTGTAGTTGTTGGATCTAGTGTCCAGTGTGTCTCAGGTTAAGTTGGTTAATTGTGTTGTTTAAATTTTCTGCATCTTTATTGAGTTTTTTGTCTGCTTGTTCTATCACTCACTGAGAAAGGTATGTCAAAATTTCTAGTCACAATTGTGGATGTTTGTTTTTCTTTTAGTTCTGTCAGCTTTTGCTTTATAGATGGAAGCTTTAAGTTTAGAACATACATACATTTAGAGTTATTTTATCTTTCTTTAAAAATAATAGCCTCTTATGTCCTGGCACCAGATCCTCAGCTTTTAGATAAGATTGGGCGCGTTCGCGGTGGTATGGCCGTACACAGATCCTCACTTTTATTAGTCTGAAGGCCACTTTCTTCACCTTTAGTTTAAAGGATATTTTCAGTGGGTATACAATTATATGTTGACCTTTTTAAAATAAAGATTTTATTTATTTACTTTTAGAGGAGAAGGGAAGGACAAAGAGAGGGAGAGAAACATTGATTGGTTGCCTTTCACACATGCCCTGACCAAGGACTGAACCCCCAACCTGGGCATGTGCCCTGACCGAGAATTGAACTGGCAACCTTTTGCTTTGTGGGATGACACCCTAGTCAGGGCTATGTGTTGACCTTTATTATTTTTTACGTTCAGTCCTTTAAAGAGGTTATTTCATTATCTTCTGGCCTTTGTAACATCTGTTGAAAAGTTAGCCATCAGTATTATTGTTGATCCTTTTAAGGCAGGGGTTAGCAAATTATGGCTGACCTGTTTATATAAATAAAGTTTTATTAGAACACAGCTATGCTTGTTTATTGTCTGTAGCTGCTTTCACCGTATGATGGTAAAGTCGAGTACTAAGATCACAGATGGTATGGCCTGTAATGCCTAAAATATTTACTACATGGCCCTTTACAGAAAAGGTTTGCTGACCCTTTCCTTAAGGAGATGTTTTTTTTTTCTCTCTGCATGCTTTTAAGATTTTTCTCATTGTGTTTGCTTTTTAGCAGTTCGACTGCTATGCCTAGTGTAGTTTTATATTTTTCCTTTTTCTTAAGATTTTTAAGTATGTGGGTTTATGCATTTCATCAGTCTGGAAGAATTCTTAGCCATTATCTTGTGAAATATTGCTTTTGTCTCATTCTCTCTCTCTCCTCTCTTTTTGGGACCCTAATTGAGATATTTTAGATATTTTGACTATATCCCACATGCCTCTAATGCTCTGTTCTCTGTTTTCCATTCTTTTATGCCTTGGTGCTTCAAATTATGTATTTTCTTTTGACCTGTGTTCAAGTTCAATAATCCTGTTTTTCGCTCTTTCTAGTCTGCTGTAAATTATCTGGTGAGTTCTTTAAAAAAAATTATTAGGTCAAAAGGCAGTTCCATTTTTAGTTTTCTGAGGAAATTCCATACTGTTTTCCACTGTGGCTGTACCAGTCTGCATTCCCCCTAATAGTGCACTAGGGTTCCCTTCTCTCCACAACCTCTCCAGCAGTTGTTATTTGTTGATTTGTTTATGGAGAGCATTATGCTAAGTGAAATAAACCAGGTGGTGAAAGACAAATACCATATGATCTTACCTATAAGTGGAACCTAATCAATAAAGCAAACAAGCAGCAAAATATAACGAGAAACCTTGAAATAAAGAGCAAACTGACAGTAACCAGAGGGGAGGTGGGAGGGGGTAATGGGGAGAAAATGGGGAAGGGTTTTCAGGAACATGTGTAAAGGACACATGGACAAAACCAAAGTGGGGAATGGATTGAGGGTGGGAGGTGGGAATGGCTAGGGTGGGGGGAGTTGTGGGAGGAAAATGGAAACTGTACTTGAACAACAATAAAAAATGTGAAAAAAAATTATTTATTTTTAGAGAGGGAGATGGAGAGGGAGAGAAACATTGAAGTGCAAGAGAAACATTGATCGGTTGCCTCTTGCGTGTCCCCAACTGGGGACCTGGCCTGCAGCCCAGGCATGTGCCCTGACCTGGAATCGAACTGGTGACTTTCTGGTTTTTGGGTCAATGTCCAACCCTGACTGAGCCATACCAGTCAGGGCTGGTGAGTTCTTAATTTCATATACTGTATCTATCAGTTCTGGTTGTCCATTTAATTATTTTGTATAGGTCATACTACTTTGTTGATATTCCCTATCATTTAATCTATTTTGTCCATCTTTTCCTGACCATATTAATTGTAGTTATTTTAAAGTTCCTGTCTGATAACTCTAGTATTTGAAGTACCCATACCCATGGATCTGTTTGTTTCTTTTTCTTTTTTCTTTTTTTTTTTTTGTCGTTTGTTCATGTTTTTAGCATGTATCTTAAGTTTTGATTAGATGCTGAATATTTAGGATAAAAACATTGTTGAGGCTCTGGATGATATATTCTTCCAAAGTGATTTGTGTTTTTTTCTGACAGTCAGATAGAGTACTAGCAGACCAGTTTGATCCTGTTTAAGCTCAGCTTTAGGCTTTGTCAGGTCTTGTTTATCTCAGTTTTTCTCATACTGTGAGAAAACATTCTCATTCTTCCATCGTGGCCCTTCTGTGATCTTAACTGAAAGCCAGGGTATTTACCAAGGCTTCTCTACTTGGGAGATACTTGAATTCCATCTTCTTTTCATAGCTTTGTGTGGTTGCTGAATTCTCTTTGCAGGTCTTTAACCTCCCTCCCATCTGGTGTTTTTTTGAATCTTGCCTTGGGAAAATGTAGCCAACTACTTGAGGGCGTTTGTACACAGATTTTTATATAGCATTTCATTGGTTCCCCTCTCTGTCATTTTGCCCCTCAAGTTCTAGTCCTTTTGGTGTGTATGATCATACTAGATCATGACTAATATATATATATATATTAGATCATGACTCTTCTCTATTCAAAGCCCCCCAGAGGTGCCTTATTTTATTCAGAGTAAACACCAAAGTCAGTGTTGTTTACCCTTCTTTCATTGTCTCTTTTGCCTGGATTGCTTTTCTCCCCCTCCTCACCCTGCCCCCGCTATGCCCTGCCACACCCCGCCCCTGCCCAGTATCTGCATGGCTAACATTCTTATTTGTAAACCTTGTTCAGATGTCTCTTTATTTAGCCTACTATGACCATCCTATTTAAAATTGCCTCCTCCTTTCCCTTCTGCATTCCCTCTTCCCTGTTCTATTTTTCCTTTATATCACCCCGGGACTTATACTTCGGCTACTTAATAAGTTTGTTGAGTGTTTTTACTTATTAGAACAAAAACTCTGAGGGCAGGAATGCAAGGATTTTTGCCATTTTTGTTCATTGGTTTGTCACAAATGCAAATGGAAACCAAGTGAAAATAGTTACAGAATCAAAGGGAGGAGGGAATTTCAAGATGGAGGATTATTTATTGGTCAATTGTATCAAATGTGGAGGAATAATGTAACAGTATTTATGAGTTTTTTGTATTGGGTTTTTTAGTTAGAAAGTTATTTGTTACCTTTGTGAGAGAAATTTTAACAGAGGAGTGAGAGAGAAAAGATTACTAAGGATTGAGGAAGTGGTGATAATAATTGTAGACTTACTTTTTAATTTTGTGAACTGAATAGGAGGAAAAATTCATACATATTTACTTGGATAATTTGTGGTTTCCTCCTTTTAGAGCATTTATAGATGGATGATTAGCTAGCTGGGTTTTCTGTTTTACTAATTCTTGTATTTATTTAGTGAATGCTTTGTGCCAGAAACTATACAAGGTTCTAAGTATCATCAAGATGGCATAGCTGAACTGAAAGTTTCTAACCCTTCACGTTGTACACATAACTTACTGTGGAGGTCTGCCCTGTTAGCTGCATAGCAAATGGAAAAAAGCAGGATTCTGACTTTTATTGCTAGCCTTTTTCCCCTGCGTACCTATTCATGGGTATGGTGCACCACTTGGCATAGGAATATCTTTTGAGTGATTCTCAAAGGAGGAAGAGGTATGGTGCCTGTGTTATATGTGTAGAAATTTTGACAGGGCTTGAAAAAGGTCCAGCCCTCCCCTCCATAAAGATTTTGGTGCATCCTTTTGGGATGTATCTCTGATTGGAATTTGCTATTTCTTATCACGGTTTTCAATCCATCATTCCTGGATTTAAGTTTCATGTGTTGCTTTCTATGGTATATAAATTTAGGTGAGTGTTTTGAGGAAAAAGAAGGTAATTGTGTAGAGCACTGCACTCAAACTAATGAAGGATCTTTTAAAATTTTCAGTCCATTGTGGATGCATACTTCAGTACAACACAACAAAAAATAAATTACTAGGAAAATGAAATGAAAAAAAAACATGCAGAATACAAGCCCCAGTTTTTCTTAGATTCAGAAGACACAAAGTTACACTGTTGAATTGCTCTGTCAGCTTTCTAACTGTGCTTGCTACAGTTTCTGTGTATAACTTCACGAATTATAACACGTTTGTGGGTTGGTAACGGCTCCTGGAGCAGACTTTTTCGGCTCGCACTTTGAGTGGCGCTGACACAGTGTACAGCGCTGCGGTCTTAACACTTTCCTTCATTTACATCGTCTTTAAATGGAATGGGAGGTTTTAAAGACTTACGGATTATAATTTATTTAAAAATGGCAATTTATACTATCTAAAAGTCCTACCACCTCCTGAGTTCTTATGTGTAACTGGTAAACTTAGTTGTTGCTTTATACTGGTGCTGAAATAGAGTGGCTTCCTCGTGATAGTAAGATTTTCTTTAACAGTCCAGTTACATATTTTTCTCTGTTGTTCGAAACTATAAAAACAGGCATATTTTGAACATGAAAGGAAAGGTTATACCGCTTAACACCACAAGGTGTCACTTATGTAAAAATAAAGTTGGTGTCCTAATACTTAAAGTTAGAAAGGTACAGGGAAATAGTTAAGTGAAGAACTAGGTAAATTAAAAAAGTACATATTTGAAACAAGTATTGGTTTTCAGCAGAGGCAATGGAAGTATTGCCAACTTAGCATTAATTTGAATCAACTTTTGATGTTTATCAAAGAGAATTTTTAAAATGTCAGTTAATGCAATAACATGTTAATAGACCATATTTGAATTAACATGTGAGGGAGGCAGACTTAAAATGACTCAGTACGAGTGAACATGAAGATAAACTAGTTGTCATGGTATTAACTCTCTCAAATCTTTATTGTTTTGGTAACAAGCAAAGAGGAATTTGGAAAGAAATGTTCAATTTACATCAGAATTGTTAATTGGTCTTTATGACATATCTGTGGGAAGTTGAATATTACATCAGGTTGGCATAATTCCTAGGGTTTTCCTTGTCTCTTTTCTCTGCCTGTGTCAAGACAAAAGATATTTATATGTGCTGTTGAAGACTATCTTTTCTGTAAGCACAAAGAACAAACCCCCTGGCTGTAATATTGGGTCCCTGTTCTCTTGCTTGAAGTTTCAGAGAGCAGTCAGGACCTAACGGTGGTGGGGAAGGGGCTCTGGTGTCTCAGATGTAAAAGAAGTAAGTTTCCATTAGGCCATGAATAAGATATAACTGGTTTTAGAGGTTGGAACTTCTTAAACATTGACAGTTCATTATTCTTCACTGCTCACTTCTCTCTCAGGGTAGCACTGATGGAGAGCTGTTGGGGAAAAGTAAAGAGGATCAGGAATGAGAAAATGAATTTTCTTTCTTTTTTTGACATGTATACGTGTGATCACATTTTCTTTCTTGGAAATTTGTTCCTATCTAATTACTTCAGTTTTATTCTTAACCTTATAATGTTTTTAAGGTTTCTTTTAGCTTTTAGGTTTTTCATTTATAAAAGGTATATATGCTCATTAAGTAAAACAGGAAAATAACAAAAAGTTAAAAGAAAACAAACCTCATATATAATAATATTAATTTTTCTCCTTTTTAAGTTACTTGTGCAATGTGAAAGAGTCTGAGACGTTTTAAGAAAGGATACTAAATTCATTACAGTGAACATTTATAGTAATTTACTATTCAGTAATTGTATATCCTCAGATGTAGTTTTTATAAATTGTGTCTCTACTGTTTATATATTTTCCAGTTGTATTTTTAATTAGAAAAAAGTAAGCCTTCATATGATTTTGTAGGGTTAAGATAAGAAATACATATTTAATTATAAATAAGAGTACAGTTATTTAACATTGACTATCATATTTCTAATTCTTATGAAAATGATATATTTTAATAGCTATATAATGTGAAATCTAAATGTGGACTTTTTTCTTTTGTATAGGAATGAAGATCTAAAGCAGATGTTGGAGAGCAACAAAGACTCTGCTAAATTGGATGCAATGAAACGGATTGTTGGGGTAAGTAAAATAGATTATTAACTTTTGGAAAATGAACATGTAGTGATTGTATTAAATATACATATTAAATACTAAATTGAACATGCCATTTGCTTTTCAATGTTAACTTAGAACTTTGTATCTAAAGTGTTTTGTAAGAAATACTGAAGTGTTAAAATTTAGAAACTTGAGTTCTAATTCTGTCGTTTCTGTGATTTGATTTTTCTATCTCTTAATATCAAGATATTTCTCGTATGAGGTAAAGAACACTAATCATTTTGAAGACAGATTATATACAGCAGTATTTTGACTTCCTACAAAGAAGGATATTAGTTAGCTAATGGATTTTTTTGGGTCACTTTATGACCTAAAAATTGTGAGCATGCTCTGTGTTTTAAATTTCATTAATTCCAATAGAAATGTTTTATTTAATTTAGTAGCATAGAGCTTCTAATGAATATTAGTAAACATAAGAGCATTGTCCAGTTTTCACTTGCAATGCAAAATCCATACAATTGACTAATACTAGTGGGGGGGTTCTATCGTCAGAGAGCTAAAAATATAATGTAATTCCTAATTATTTTTAAAATCATTAATGAAGTCTTTTTGCAAGTTGTATTGCACTTGCTCTCTTTGTATTTGGTTTTTTACATTCAGAGTGAAAAAAACTGGCTTAATTTAGTGACTATCTGTCTTATGCTTAATGGTTCTGTGAAACTATTTCACAGAACTAGTTCAGTTCAGTGGAATTAAATTCACAAAACTTGTCTTTTTCATTAGTACTATGCTTTTTATCACCACCATTGCTGATTTTATTTTCTACACATTTTTATGTAAGGTCAAAATGTAATAAAGTTGTATAGTTGCACAAATAAACTCTATTGTAATAAGGTGACAACACAACTGCCACCATTTGGGAGTTTGAAATCTCCTTTCTTAATGTATCAAAGTCCGAATCCCATTTATGAAAGATGATTTTGGATATCAGTATGTTCTGTTAAGAGGTGAGTTATGAAACCCAAATATAAAACTCAAGGACTCATTGTACCTGTAAAACACCTATAAATTACTTGATTGTTACAATCAGGTTTATGTTATTTGGTAATGTAGGGGGAATGTTGAAGGTTCTTTTGTAAAGTTTTCCTTTGTTAATGTTATGCTGCACTTATGGACAGGTAGTTCTTGCTTTGCATGGTGTTGATATGTACAGATTTCGTTATCATAATTAACTTAGTGCCAGTCTCCCAGCCCCCTAACAGCATGGTTAAAGTTTCAGTTATTGTGGTATATTGATGTAGTAATTACATCTGTATAAGCTTCACCACTAAGTCTTCAACCCGCAACTCACTATGTGGATAACAAATGTCCATCACAATCAGTGAAAAGTTATGTCACTTCTTTCAAAGTCTTTCAGTGATTGGTCACTGCATTTTGGCCAGTTCATGCATATAGCATGTAGTTGTGTTTTCTCCTTGTTTCCCAATGAGAAACCCACTTGCTATTTTACAAAAATGGATAACTGAAAGAGGGATTTGGTCAACAAAGATGAAATAAAAATGCAGCAAAGAAATGAGAAGTGATAACTTGGGAAATGAAAATCATAGACTGTAAATGGAGTTATACAGGAATAGCTGACTCTGGGAGTGGTCTCACTGCCACTGTTTGAGAGACTCTAAATGTTTAGCTGGAGGAACTTAGTATCAGTGAGCTTTTTCACACAAATGAGGAAGCCAGTTGTGATAAAGAAAAATACACACCACAGAAAGTGCTGCTGCCTGAAACCTTCACATTAAAGGAACTCTAGGAGATAATTCATCACAGTGAAAGTGCAAAGGATAAAATGTCGAAAGGAGATCCATATTTGAAAAGGAGTTTGGTAATCTACCGAGGAATAGAAAAGATTTCTCAGTATCTTAAGTTAAATGGTGAGAAGGTCAGGCCATTCAAACTACACTTAGTTAATGCTCAGTGTTTCTAGTGTTCTAAATTATAGTGCACTAAATAAATGTTAGTTTTACTATTTTCATTTTTCTATGTATTTGTAACAGACAGAAATAAAGTTTTAATGTTTTTACAGAATTTTTAAAAGTCAGGTCATCTGTAACTTTTACAATTGATTGGCAGGTTGCTTTGGTTTTAGTTTGTATTCCTGCAGGTTATAGTCTTATACTACCACGTAAAGCAAGTACTTCTCTTAATTATTTCATTCATCTTTGGCTTTTACTCCCTAAAAAGGTAAATTATTTTACTGAATCTGAGGATACCATTGAAATTCCTAAATCTGAAAATGTGGTATTTTTTTTTCATTCCTCTTTTAAACTGATAAATAAAAATCAATGTTCTCATAGTCTGGATTACTTAATTTTCATAAATATAATTTAAATGTAAATAAATGTATCATAAAGAAATGGAGATATACCTATATATGCCTATTAGTTGTAGACTATCTTTCATTAGGAAGTTTGTGTAAAGGTGAATTTCAAAGTTGGTCTTTTAACTGTAGGAAAATAAGTAATTAAAAATTATTTTTTCGCTTTGCATAATAACCTCAAGATGATCTATCCATGTGTTCACAAATGGCAGGATTTCCTTCTTTCTCATGGGTGAATATTATTCAATATTATTCACATATATAATGAACATATATATATATGTATGTGTGTGTGTCTGTGTGTATCACGTATCTTAAGCCATTCATCTCTTGAAAAGACATTTAGGTTGTTTCCATATCTTTGCTATAGTGAATGATGCTGCAGTGAATTTGAGAGTCCAGATATCTCTTTGAATTAGTGATTTTATTTCCTTAGGCTATATTCCAAGGAATGTAATTGCTGGATACCTAGGAATGTAATTGTTCAAAAGTATTGAGGAAACTCCATACTTTTTTCCATAGTGGCTGTACCAATTTATATTCTCACCGCAATGCACAAGGCTTCCCTTTTCTCCACATCCTTACCCATACTTGCCGTCTCTCACTTTTTCTTTTCTTTTTTGATGACAGCCATTCTCATAGGCTTGAGGTGACAACTCATGGATTCGATTGGCATTTCCCCGACGATCAGTGATGTTGAGCATCTTCTCATGTACCTGTTGGCACTTTAGACTTACACAGTGTTTACACTTCTCAATTATGTCTCAGTAACCTGGAAATTTTTTTTATTATACAGTGATATAAATATACATTTGTAAATTTTCAAATAATATTGAGGTATAAAAAGTTTCATCATTAGATAAATTTTATTTATTTATTTTTTAGAGATTTTATTTATTTGTTTTTAGAGAGAGGGGAAGGAGAGTGAAAGAGAGGGAGAGAAACATCAGTGTGTGGTTGCCTCTCACATGGCCCTCACTGGGGACCTGGCCTGCAACCCAGGCACGTGCCCTGACTGGGAATCAAACCAGTGACCCTTTGGTTCCCAGCCTGCGCTCAATCCACTGAGCTACACCAGCCAGGGCTCATCATCAGATAAATTTTAGAGTCAGATTGTCAAGTTCTGTTAAAAATTGTTTTTGAATTTTCATTAGGATAATATGCAACATATATACTCCTTTCTTCTTTCCCTTTCCCTTTTTCTGACTTTCAGTGGCATTATATTTGTAGTTTATGGTTTCCATCATAGAGATCTTGTGCATTCCTTGTTAGAGACATTCCTGTGTGTTTTAACATCTTGGTTACCATTATGAATGGTCCCCTTAAATATGTTTTTAAAATTATTACTGGCATATAGGAAAACAAATGACTTTCCTGTGATTTTGCATTTGGCCTTCTCATTGAATGCTCTTCTTAGTTCTGATAGTTTTTTGGAATCCCTGCTTGTATTTTCTGCATAGATAATTACATCATCTTGAAATTATGAGAGATTTATATTTTATTTTCAAATATTTTTATCTCATTTATTTTTCTTGTATTTTTGCATTGATAAAGCTGCACTATGGTCCTGGTTGGCATAGCACAGTGGATTGAGCACCAGCCTGTGAACCAAAGGGTCATGGGTTTGATTCTCAGTCAGGGCACATGCCTGGGTTGAGGGCCACGTCCCTGGTAGGGGGTGCTTGACAGGCAGCTGCACAGCAATGTTTCTCTCCCTCTCTTTCTCTCTCCCTTCCCCTCTCTAAAAATAAATAAATAAATAAAAATCTTTTTTAAAAAAGAAGGGGATATTTTCAAGTCATTTCTGATAAGAATATATTTAAAATATCTAGAATATATTTTAAAAATCATACAACTCAGCAAATAACCAATCTTAATTAAAATGGGTAAAGGACAGAAATAGGTATTTCTCTTATACTTCAGTAGTAGGTAATATTAGAGCCACTTATAATTAGATGATAAATTATGCTAGGGAAGGGGGTATCCTATATCCACTTTTTCCCCAAATGATGACTAATGTGTAGGTCACTGTTTTCCAAAATATTTCAAGGGTGCTGTTATTTTTCTCCTCAGTAATCTCTTTTACCACTCAACATAGATATTAGGGTAGTGTCCTGCACCCCCAGTAGAAGGTGAGCTCCAGTGGGCAAGGACTGCATTTGTTCTTGGTTGTATCCTCCAAGCCTAAAATGGCCCCTGGCATGTAGTGCCTGCTCAGGAATTTATTGATTGCTTGCTTGCTTGCTTGATTGATGTGGGGAAGGAAGGAAGAAAGAGAGGGGCAGAAGCATTGATTGGTTGTCTCTTGCATGCCCCCAGCTGGGGATCCGCGCTCAATCCACTGAGTCACACCAGCCAGGGCAGGCAATATTTATTGAAAGAATTTGACTATAGGATTTTTTCTCCTTCTCTCAGGTATTAACATCCTTTTGAATAGCATTTGGTAGAATAAAGTTGAGGAAACCTTAGAATAGGATATAGCAGGATAGGATCTTTGACTTTAAGTAATCATTGAATAACTGAAGGGGCCCTAGAGAACATTTAATCACTGTCTCCCTATTTTACAGATGAGGAAATTGAGAGAGGTATAAATATCATATTAAAGATCTTTTAACGCAGCATTTTGTGAAACTTGTGTTACTCAGCATATTTTATAAAATACTTAAATAATATCATAGGTAAGGAAACAGAGTATGAAAAGAGTAGCTTGTGTTAGAGTATTTTAAAGCTGTTTTATAGAAAGGTCTTCTGAGAAATTGCTACCTGGGATTATAATGCTTAAAATATCACATAGTAAAAAATATATATCACATAGTATTTATTAAACATTTGTCATAAATTTATAAAATGAATACCTTCCGTTTTTGTTGATCATTTCTTAGATATGGTATGTAATTCATAAAGTATCCTTTTCAAAAAATGATCCTGTACTTAAAAACTTTATTTTGTGGCTACCAAAGTCTGGACTTAAAATACATAAAAACATATTCTGAGAATGAGAGCGAAGGAGGAATACAGGTAGACATAAAACTGAAATAAATGGAAATAAAAACACATTAGAAATCCAAATGAAAAGTAATATTTAACAAATTCTAGAGGAAATTAGGCTTGGATGCCATAATGAGCTAGGTGTTAGGAGATGGCTCTATAAGGGAGAATGATTAGAATTTGATGAAACTGTAGATAGAAGGTTAGAACTCAGAAAAGTAAAAGGAATTGGTTTGGAGTCACGATACGAGGGAGGCCCCCAAAAATTTGGACTTGCCTTCTGGAGAGCAGTCCCCTTGTAGTACAGGATTTCCCTGCTAGGTGGTGTTCTAGGAACCCATCTGTATCAGTGTATCAGCTGGCATTGTTGTGAGAGGCTGTGTTTGGCTTCAGTCAATTTTTTTGAAAACTCAACGCACTTGCCCATTTCATGATGGGTGATTCGCCAGTGCACCTACCCACACCGTGCTGAGTGTTGAGCATTTTTTGACCAAAAACAGCATGACCCCCTGCCCTACCCTCCCTATTCACCTGAACTCTCCCCAAGCTACTTTTTTTTGTTTCCCTGGATGAAAAAAGTTCTCAAAGTAAAATGTTTTGCTGATGTGGAAGAGATGAAACAAAAAATGTCAGAAGCACTTCAAGGTATCACAATCAACGAGTTCACAAACTGTTTTGAGCAGTGGAAAAACGTCAGTAGGTATACTGCATCAAATAGAGAGTACTTTGAATGTGACTGAAGTTTAAAAATGTAAGAATGAATACAAAATTTTCTATAAATAAATTACAGTTTTATGGGTCTGTAAATTAGGGATCTTCTCTCATCTGAGCATAGACATAGAGAATATTCTAGTAGGAAGTAAGTAGGTCAGTTTACCTTGATAATAGCATTGGTGTAGAACAGTAGCGGTTGATGAGCTTAATTAGTGCAAATTGTGAAGGTATTTGAACATTAAGTGAGATAGTTTGAACTCTTAGGCAGACAGGGGCTTTTGAAATCTTTGAGCTGGGCTTAACCTGTCAGTGATGTCCGCTGTGGATAGGAGGAGGAAGGAGACTGTGGGAAAAGCCCTTTGTGAGGTGACACTGACCTGTGCTAGGAAGTAGCAGTAAGAAGGGAGGAGCTCGAATGTACTAAGAAATCACAGCAAGTTCTAGTTATAAGAGACCAAGATAATTCTATGGTTTTGGGCATAATTGTTTGATATGTTTGGTATTATAATTTTAGGAAAATTGGTGGAAATAGGAAATTTTAGCAGAGTACCATTTTATCATGAGAAATGAGTTTGGTTTTAGACATAGGAAGTTTGGGATGAGTCATCTAATGATGTCCAGTTGGAGAAGTAAAACTAAAATTCAGAGTTAGGGCTGGGGTCTGTGGAATTGATCCCCATAGAGTTAAGTCATGAGGATGAATGAAATCTTAGGAGTTTCAGAAATTGTAGAATAGTCTAGCGTGAAAAGATGGTAGTGTACATAACTTTAGTGGGCTGAGAGGATTTGGTGAAGGAAACTTTGGAAACTAATGGTTGGAGAAGTTGGGGAACCTATGAAGTAAAGCTAAGGAAAAAAGAATTACTTTTGTTGAAAATAATGTTTCTTCTGCATGCTCCCCACCTCATGCACTACATCTTTTATTATTTTTTAAAAATTTTATTTATTTATTTAGAGAGAGGGGGAGGGAGAGAGAAAGAAAGGGAGAGAAACATCAATGTGTGGTTGCCTCTCATGTGGACCCCACTGGGGACCTGGCTTGCAACCCAGGCATGTACCCTGACTGGGAATCGAACTGGTGAGTCTTTGGTTTGCAGCCCATGCTCAATCCACTGAGCTATACCAGGCAGGGCCCATTGTAATCCATCTTTAATGTAAGAACTGGGAATATAAAAACAGTACAATACAAATATTTAAAAAGTACAACCCTATTAGCCTGAGAAAACTATTATAAACATTTTGTTATATTTTAAACTACTACATATTTCTTCCTTAATATGTCTATGTATTTGCATTTTTATATTGTCATACGAAGATTGTTCTTTGCTCTTTGCTGCAGATAGCTGGGATAAGCAGGATGACTCAAAAAGAGTTCAGCTTATTAATTCCATAGCTTATTTGCTGATTCAGTCTTCTAAATATTTAATGTGGAATTTATGTTTTGTTTTCAAATGAATAATTTAAAAGAAGTTGCAGCTCTAATATTCCACTTTTATTCTTCAGATGATCGCAAAAGGGAAAAATGCATCTGAACTCTTTCCTGCTGTTGTGAAGAATGTCGCCAGTAAAAATATTGAGGTACTGTTTTGATTCATAGTTTTCATGATTTATTTTGTTGGAAAGAATCATATGCTCTTTACTTACTTGAAATGCAACGTAAGATATTAAGTATCACTAGATTTTTGTTGATTCTAAGAAGGTTATGTTTACTCAGTAGGAAGTAGTGATACCTGTGCGAAAGTCAGAATGGCAGCACACGGGCCTCCTGTTTGTCTGTTGTTAGCATAACGAATACGCCTGGTCCTCTTTTTGAGTCTGGGGAGTTTGGAAGAAGGAACTGTCTCCACTGAAGAATATTTTCAAGGACCTGGTGACATGAGGGCAGATGTTTTAGGTGGATATAAATGGAGTTTAACAGGTGGAACTTAAGGATATAGGGCGTCTTTTCACTTATAATCAAATATTACTAATATCCTTGAAGCTGTATTTCTTTGTTTTGTTTATGTATTCGGGAGGCGCTTACTTTAGGATGTACTTGTACAGTGTATGTGTTTAACTTATTACAGTCTACCGCCAGGACGTACAATATACATCTTTAAGTTATCACAGTCTGCTTTCAAATATCATTATACACCAGTCCCTCCTTATCCTCGGGGGATATGTTCCAAGACCCCAGTGCTTGCATGAGGCCACAGATAGTACCAAAACCTGGGTACACCACATTTTTTTCCTGTGCATACATACCTATGATAAAGTTTAATTAGGCACAGTAAGAGATTAACTACAATAACCAATAATATGTATAATAGAACATTTACAACAATGTACTATAATAAAAAGGTGTGGGAATGGCTTTGGGACCATTAAGTAAAATAAAGGTGACTCGAACACAAACACTGTTGTTGATATTTCTACAGTCATTCTGATAACTGAGATGGCTCCTAAGTGACTCACGGGTGTAGTGTGGATACGCTGGATGAAGGGATGATTTCATGTCCTGGTCAGGACTGAGGGGGACGGTGTGAGAGTTCATTACAGTGCTCAGACAGCGCAGTTTAAAACTTATGGATTGCTTATTTCTGGAATTTTCCATAATAATTTCAGACCATGGTTAATTGGGGAAAGTGAAACTGTGGATAAGGGGAAATTACTGTATCACCTTCATATACTTTGAAAACCTTATGACCATAAATTTTCATTTGCACCCTCCCATTTTTTCCCATGTTATGATGCATTTTACTTCTAAATATGCTAAAACACCCTAAATATATGGTTATTATTTTTGCTTTGGAGTCAGTCATCTTTTAAAATACATGAAATATAATTAACATCTCTTAAACTTCTTACTTTTAAAGCACACAATTAAATGAATCGTGCAACAATCACACCATCTAATTCCACATTTTTATCACCTCAAAAAAGTGTTTATTAGCAGTCTCTCTCTGTTCCCTAGCCCTAGGCAATCATTTACCTACTTTCTGTCCTGATGGATTTTCCCGTCCTGGACATCTCATGTAAATGAAGTCAAATAATAGGTGGCTTTTGTGTCTGGCTTCTTTCACTTAATGTTTCCAGGATTTATCCATGTTGTAGTGTTTTCCTTCTTATGTATTTCTCCTTATTGCTGAATAATATTATTCATGCCTCCTTATTGCTTAATAATATTATTTATTCTTCTTTATTGCTTAATAATATTCCATTGTATGGATATCCTGCACTTTGTTTAGTCATTTATCATCTGAGTGATATTTGGATTGTTTCCGCTTTTTGGCTCTGCCGCTGTATGAATAGTGCTGAGTAATGCGCCCTAAACATTGTGGACAAGTGTTTGTATGGACACAGTGTTCATTTCCCTTGGGTTCATTTAATCTTTGGAGTGATATTGCTAGGTCATGTGGTAACTCTCTGTTTAACTTTTTGAGGAACTGCCAAATTGCTTTCCGCAGCAGGTACACCATTTTACATTTCCATCAACAATGTATGTAAATTCTCATTTTTCCACATCCTCACCAACATTCTTTTTCTTTTCTTTTCTTTTTTTTTTTTAGTTATTGTTTGTCTTTCAGATTGTAGACATTCTACGGACTGTGACATGGTATCATCTCATTCCCACTTTTGAAATTTTGATTCACATTTACCTAATAGAAAATTATTGAGCATCTGTTGGCCAAGTTTACATTTTTTGGAAAAGTGTCTAATCATATCATTTCCGCACTTTATAATTGGTTTGTTTGTCTTTATATTGCTTATTTGTAAGAGTTCTTTATATCTCTGAATATTAAACTTTTATCTGATATCTGCTTTGCAAATATTTTCTCCCATTCTGTGGGCTATCTTTTTATTTTTTTGATACAATCCTTTGAAGGACATTTTTAATTTTGATGAATCCGAATTTGTCTATTTTTCTTTGTTTGCTTATAATTTAGGTGTCATATCTAAGGAACTGATGTTAAATCCAAGGTCATGAAGATTTATATTTGTCTTTTTCCTAAGAATTTTATAGTTTTGGCTTTTATATAGGACTAGGATCCATTTTGAGTTAATTTTGTGTATAATGTTACCTGCCTTCTGTCACTGCGGTTTTGTCATTCTAGAATTTCTTATATTTCGGGTCATACAGTGTGGAACCCCGTGTTTGACGTCTGTCACTTAGGAAACTGAGGCTCATCTGTGCTGTTTTGTGTATTTACATTTTGTTTCTTTTTGCTGGAATCTGGATATTTCACAATTTCTTTATCAGTTGAAATATAATTGGATTGAATTAAATGCTGTGCGTGGACATATATTTTAGTTTTTCTTGGGTAACTATCTGAGAATAGATTTGTTGCATTTCCTGGGAAGTATATATTTAATTTTTAGGAAATAGTGCAGTGCTATGTAGTTTTCCGAAGTGGTTGCAGGCATTCCAACCAGCAAGAGTATGAGAGCTCCAGCTGGTTCATACCCCTTCCAACACTTGATCTTGTAAGATTTTATGGTAGTGTCATTGTGGCTTTAATTGCATTTTCTGGATATTTAGTGATTCTCAGCACTTTTTCACGATTTTGATGGTCAGTCATATATCTTTTCTAAAATATTTGTTCCAGTCTTGAGCCTCTTTTTAATTTTTTGTCTTAAGTATAAACATTCTTTATATATTCTGATAAAAGCTGTGCGTCAGCTTGATGGTTATTTACTATTATTTATTTTCTCCTGGTCTGTGCCTTTCCTTTTTCTTTTCTAATATCCTTTAAAAAACAAGCATTTGATTTTGATAAAGTCCAATATTACTGATTTTTTAGTTATAATTCAGTCTATTTTGTGACCTGTGTAAGAAATTTTTGCTTAATCTAATGTCATAAAGATTTCTCATGGTTCTAAAAGTTGAATAGTTCTCTTTGTGACGTTTAGGCCTATGATCCATGTCGTGGTGGGGTTCCCACAATGACTCACAAATTCAGTGATTCACTGGGGGGGGTTTGTAGGAATCAGGATATAGTCACATGCATAATTATGATTTGTTAAAGAAAGATACATAACAAAATCTGGTACTAAAAAGAGGTACATAGGGCAAAGTGTAGAGGAAACCAGGTGCAAGCTACCAAGAATCTTTTCCTAGTGCTTTTCTCAACGACAAGTGATTCTTCCATCGTCAATTGTAACAAAATGTATGAAGTGTTGTCTACTAGGGAAGCTCATTAGAGAGGTAGTACCCAGCTCTTTTATTGGAGCTTTTCATTTAGGGATTAACTGTTTCACATGTACCTAAATTCCAGGCTCCCAGGAGAGCACATGTTCAGTGCAAACCATATTGTTTGTGTGCAAACCACCCTTATTAGTTAGGGAATGAGGGAATGCACCTGAAATTCAAATTTTCATATGCCAGTCAAGGCCAGTTTGTGAGCAGACTCTCTAAAGAAAGCAGTCTCGGGCTTCGCATGTTAACTTTTTACTGTACAACATTTCAAATTAGATTGTGTGTGTGGTGTGAGGTAAGGTTCGAGGTTCATTTCCCCCCAGATATTTAGTTGTTTTGCTGTCATTTATTAAGAAGACTATGTCTTTTTCTCATTGAATTACTGTGCCACTTTTGTGGAAAATTCTTGATCATGTAAATGTGAGTATAGTTTGAACTTTTTTCTGTTTCGCTGATATATGTGTGTGTCCTTATGCCTGTACCACACTGTTTTGTGTACTGTACTCTCATAGTAAGTCTTGAAGTCAGGTGGTATACGCTCTCCAGTACTGTTCTGTTTTCAGCCTTGTTTTGGCTAATCTGGGTCCTTTGCCTTTCTACATGAGCGTTAAAATCAGCATCCCAGTATCTTCAGAAGCCTCTTGGGATGGATGTTGTTTGCAATGAATTTATAGATCAATTTGGGGAGAATTGCCATCTTCACCATATTAAATCTCTCAGTCCATGAACATGATCTTAAGTTATTAAGCCTTGCTATTCCTGGGATAAATCTCTCATAGCTTTATTGTATTAACCATTTAATATATTGTTAGAATTGATTTAACAACTTTTGTTAAGGAGTTTTGCATCTATGTTATTGAAGAATTTTTTTCTTTTTCTTACAAGGGTTTTAGTTTTGATGTAATCAAAAGTTTTGAGGTAATCAGGTTAACACCAGCTTTATAAATGAGTCGGGAGGTGTTTCTCCTTTGTTGCCTGAAAGGGTATGTGTAGAATTGGTATTTTATTCTATGTGGTTATTATTTTATTTTTACTGTGTATTCATCTGGGCATGGGAGTTTAATTTATAGGAAGGTTTTTAATTTTGAATTCAAATTATTTACTTGGTATTGGCCTGTCTGGGAAACAGCAACTTGGGTTGTTCAAACTCAACTTGTACATTCCCAAGAATGTATGGAAAACTACAGAAAGGTCTGTTTTTATGATTGACCCTTGGTTAGATCTGGCAAACTGAGCTCTTGGACCATTCTGTCTGATGATATTTTACGTGTGTTGGGTCTTGAGCCATGGCATACCAGCTTGTTGAATTGTTTATACTAAACATGTGATTTATACTAAAAATTTGCTTGGTCATGAGATTTAGTTACTAATGTCATACATACTGATGACAGTGTACATAGGCATATAGCACCTACATGACGGATCTCTAATAAAAAGCCTGGACACATCTGTCTTAATCAAGTTCTAGTGACTGGTAGCTCTTTGTACCTATGGTTACACATTGTTGCTGAGGGAGTTCAGTAGGTTTTAATGTGACTCCACTGGCAGGAGGAATCTTGGAAACTTGTTCCTGTTTCCTCTGGACTTTACCCCATATACCTTTCCTTTTTGCTTATTTTAACTTTGCTGTAATGAAGTGTGACCCTGCATATAACAACTTCTGAGCTCTTTGAGTTCTTCCAGTGAATCATCAAGCCTTAAGATGATCTTGTGGACCCTCAACACAGGACTACTTAGATTTTCTATTTCTACTTTGATGTGAGTTGGTAATTTGTCATTCAAGAAATTTATAAATTTCATCCAGGTTGTCAGCTTATTGGCATTAGTTGTTAACAGTCCCTTAGTATCCTTTTAATATCTATCTTCCCCAGTGATGTTTCCTCTTTTATTCCTGATATTGATAATTTTTGTTTTCTTTTTTCTTGATTGATTTAGTGCTTTCTCAATTTTATTGATCTTTAAAAAAACAGCTTTCAGTTTTATCAATTTTTTTGTTTGTTTTCTATGTTATTGATTATTTTTTGATATGATCATTAACTTGTATTTATCTTTTATATTTCATTCTTCTACTTGATTTAGGTTTTCTTTTTTAAATAATATTACTTTACTGTTGTTCAATTACAGTTCTCTGCATCCGTTCTGCTCACCTCCCCTACCCCCTCCAAACCCATCTCCCTCCGCTGCCTCCATCCTCCCCCTTGGTTGATTTGGGTTTTATTATTTTTTTCTGGTATTTTGAGTTGGGGGCTCAGATTAAATCTTTTTATTAATAAAAACCTTTAATATTATGTATTTTCCTATTAGCATTGCCTTACTTGCTTTTTCCAAATTTTAATTTATTTTCATTGTTCAGATAAAAAATATTTTATTTATGATTTTTTTGATTCATGGATTGGTTATTCATATTTTTAAAGTATATTTTATTGATTATGGTATTACAGTTGTCTCATTTTTTTCTCCCCTTTGTTCCCCTCTGCCCTGCACTTCCCCTCCCACCAGCATTTCCCACCTTAGTTCATGTCCATGGGTTGTGCATATAAGTTCTTTGGCTTCTACATTTCCTCTACTATTATTAACCTTCCCCCGTATATTTTGTCCCTACCATTTATGCTTCTATACCTTTTCCCCTATTCTGCCCCCTCCACCTCCCTGCTGATAACCCTCCTTGTGATCTCCATTTTTGTGATTCTGTTCCTGTTCTGATTGTCTGCTTAGTTTGTTTTGTTTTTGTTTTTCCTTAGGGTCAGTTGTTGATAGTTGTAAATTTGTTGTCATTTTACCGTTCATAGTTTTGATCTTCTTTTTCTTAGATAAGTCCCTTTAACATTTCATATAGTAAGGGCTGGGTGATGATGAACTTCTTTAATTTGACCTTATCTGGGAAGCACTTTCTCTGCCCTCCCATTTTAAATGTTAGCCTTGCTGGATAGAGTCATCTTGGATGTAGGTCCTTGTCTTTCATGACTGGGAATACTTCTTTCCAACCCCTTCTTGCCTGCAAGGTTTCTTTTGAGAAATCAGCTGATAACTCCTTTGGGAACTCCTTTGTAGGTAACTGTCTCCTTTTCTTTTGCTGCTTTTAAAATTCTGCCCTTATCTTTCATCTTGGGTAATGTAATTATGATGTGCCTTGTTGTGTTCCTCTTTGGGTCCAATTTCTTTGGGACTCCCTGGGCTTCCTGGAAGTCTATTTCCTTTGCCAGATTAGGGAAGTCGTTCTTCATTATTTGTTCAAATATGTTTTCAACTTCTTGCTCTTGTTCTTCTTCTGGCAGCCCTATGATTAGGATGTTGGAGCGCTTAAAGTTGTCCTGGAGGTTCCTAAGCCTCTCCTCATTGTTTTGAATTCTTGTTTCTTCATTCTGTTATGGTTGGATGTTTATTTCTTACCTTTGTTCCAAATCATTGATTTGAGTCCTGGTTTCTTTCCCATCACTGTTGGTTCCCTGTATATTTTGCTTTATTTCACTGTGCATAGCCTTCATTTGTTCCCTCATTTTACGACTGAGCTCAATCAATTCTGTGAGCATCCTGATTATCAGTGTTTTGAGCTCTGCATCTGATAGGTTGGCTATCTCCTTGTTGCTTAGCTCTTTTTCTGGAGTTTTGATCTTTCTTTTGTTTGGGCCATATTTCTTTGTCTTGGTGCACCTATTATGTAGTGATGGGCAAGGCCTTAGGTATTTGCCAGGGTAGGGCAACCCAGGTTGTTTCCTTGTAGTGTTGTCTGGGGGGCGGTGCGGTCAGAGAGGGAACAATGCTGCTTGCTTGGCTCTTGGCTGGCTTTCAGTCACTTCCTCAGCTACCCACAAGCAAATTGGGTTTTCTGGTGCTGATTCCTGGGTGGGTGGGCTTGTGTTCCTTCTAGGACCCTGTGGGACTCTCCTGTGAGGCTGGGAGTTTCTCCTGCTTTCACAACCCATACAGATTTTTGCAGCCAGAGGTTTTGAGGCTTTCTTTTCCTGGGCCTGAACCCTGGGTTGCTCCTTTCATCTGGCTACCCTGTTGTTCCTCCCGGTTTATCCACAGGCAAATGTGGGACCACCAGATGCTTCCTTGCCTTGCACCCTCTCCATCCTGGTTGCCTGGCTCTGCCCCTCCTAACAGTCTGGATGAATGTTTCTTCTTTAACTTCTTTGTTGTTGGACTTCACACAGTTCAATTTTCTGTCAGTTCTGGTTATGTCTTGTTTTTAAATTTTTTGTTGTCCTTTTTTTGGTTGTGCGAGGAGACACAGTGTGTTTACCTATGCCCCCATCTTGGCCAAAAAGTCTTTACTCATGGATTATTTAGATGTATGCTGTTTAATTTGCAGAGATTGCAAGAGGGAGGGTTGTGTTAGTTATTTTCTTGTTATTGTTTTATGATATAATTTCATTTTAGTCTATGAGGACAAGATAGCAGAAAGGTTAAATTATCTGACCAGGGTCACATAGCTAGTATATGGAAGAGTAAGAGTCCAAAGCCAAGTAGCTTGGCTTCAGAACCAGTCTTAGACCATTCTCTTTTTAGAGACATTCTTCCTGTTGATGATTCCTTCTTCCTTTTCTACCTTAGTTTGACCTCTTATCAAAATCTGGTATTAGTTGTCTTTTGGGGAGGTATCTGACATTGGTATACATTTTTTGTTTTAAATATGAGTAGAAATGACCAAGTCCTTAGAAATCAGTAGTCAATTAACTAGAATCTTCTTGTTCTGAACAGAAAATTCCGTGCTAGTTATTGTTAATTCAAAGCTGGTTGTACTTTTCAGATAGTTACAGCAGTAGTACTTTTCTATTTGTTTATCTTTCTCCTTTACAATCAGATTCTGGTATACTGCCTAATGTTTTGAAACAAAATGTCCCTATAAACATAATTACTGGTCTATTTTTTTGAATTTCTTTTGTTCTTGAAATACCTTGTTAGTTTTTTGAAACATGCATAATCCTCTAATATTGTGGGAAAACTGACAGAAGCTTCTTAAAATTTATGTTCAGAGGATTGATTGATGTTTTATTGCTATCATGTGCAAAATTTCATTTTTACAAGTACATGCTGCCTTATTCACACAGTTGAGCTACACGTCATCTGCCATTCGATGTCAAATGATGCAAAATGTGGCCTAGTAAGCAATCAGTGCTTATAGTACAAAAATAATCAAAGGTTTAGTCAATAACTCATGAAGTTTGATGTACTAGTATTGATAAACTAATTAAACAGATCTGCCTGTGTTCTTCCAGCCTACTGGGGCTCTGCTATGATTAGCTGTACAGCAAGGAGTGTTGTAGCATTGAATGAAAGTAACTGATCAGAAAATGGTGTAGTCACGGAGCTTTAAGTACTCCCATTTCTGGTCACAGAATGGTTTCAGGGAAAGTAGGTTTTCTCTGCACACCTGCAGCCAGTCAGTACATAGGCCTCTTGTGGTCAATATTGATTGATTCTTATAACAGAACTAGAACAAATTTAGTGTTTTGCAACCTTCTGTGATTTAATATTGTTATGCTTTTTGCTGTAACAATCACAAAAATCCTTCTGTAATAGTGAGTAATTACAGCAATACCTGCCAGCTCAGCTGTGGATCTAAATGTTTCATTGTTGCCAATATATACTTCTGGATATATTCTGGAGTTTATAATTCAGCCTTATAAGTTGGCTATACCAGTTACTTGGTAAATAAAGGTGTTACTAAGAAAACAAAACAATGAAGGGATGGATGGACTTAAATCCATTCTTCTTTCTTTTTTTTTTT
>PVJI01021342.1:0-27369 GCA_004026765.1 Micronycteris hirsuta
TCACCACCCAGCCTTTATTGTATGAAATGTTAAAGGAAGTTATATGAGGTATGGAGGAACATCAACAAGGGAGTGGTAGGGGGAGAGGGTGGGAATGGGGCACAGAACAGGTAGCATAAATGGGAGGTAGACAACAGACAGGGGGAGGTTAAGAATAGTATAGGAAGTGCAGAAGCAGAAGGACTTATGTGTATGACCTATGGACAAAACTAAAGGGTGGGGAAAGTGGGGGTAAGGGGGTGGTGGGCAAGAAGAGGGGGAAAGTGGGACAACTGTAACAGCATAATCAATAAAATATAGTTTAAAAAAAAACACAAAAAAAAACTATAGGGTTGTGCAGTGAGTAAAATAGGTCTAATTCCAGGCCTTATTCCTAGGGTTTTTAAAAATGGGGAAATCTATCTTCCAAGAGTACAGGATATAAGATAGCTTCAAAATATATCCAATGTTTGACTTTTATGGATGACAGTCTTCTTATTGGAAGCTAAAAGACCTGGGTGCTAGATTCAGCTTTGTCATACACTGGCCATGGGGACTTGCCGGGCGACCGATGGTCAAGTGAGTGAGCTGGACCTAAGGACCTCTAAGGACCCTCCTATTGAGCATTCTTGGATCCTCTGATTTATTTTTAAGCATGTTATTACTAGGGTCACATTGTTCTTTACTAAATGTACCCAAACATTCAATAAACTTTTCACTTGGAAAAAATAAATAAATAAATAAATAAAATCTTTTTAACAAATATTTAAAAATCAGTATGTCCTCAAATGAGGATTTAAATTTTTTTTAATTTGTAAAAGAACAGCAAATCAGAATATGAATTTCATTGTCACATTATAATCTTTTGCCAATTATGCTCTGATTCTTTTTTTTTTTTTTTAAAGATTTTATTTTTATTTATTTTTAGAGAGAGGAGAAGGGAGGGAGACAGAAAGGGAGAGAAACAGCAATGTATGGTTGCCTCTCACACGGCCCTCACAGGGGACCTGGCCCGCAACCCAGGCATGTGCCCTGACTGGGAATCGAACCAGGACCGTCTGGTTCCCAGCCCGCGCTCAATCCACTGAGCTACACCAGCCAGGGCGTGATTCTTTTATTTTATGAAAAGTAATAGCTTCTAAATGATGAAGAAATTTAATTTATCCCTTGGAGTACTCTACTGTAACTGCTCAAAGCTTTGTCAATAATAATAATATCAATGCTTAATACAACAAAGCATGAATAATCTATTAAACCCATTCTGTAAAAATGTTCAAAATTTGGAAAAAATTTTAGACTTACACAGCCTATCAGCCTTCAGTCTATTAGCAATAATTGCACCTCAGATAAACCTCACTGGCTACGATACTGCCACTGCGCAAAGCTCAGCCTTCAGTCTAGAATAAGTTTTCTCCTATAAAAAGCTACTACCAAGAGAAAATACTTCTAGAAATAAGAATGATTTAAAAGACTTTATTTATTTATTTTTAGAGAGAAGGAAAGGAAGGTAGAAAGATAGAGAAACATCAATGTGCCAGAGAAACATCGACTGGTTGCCTCTTGCCTCTTGCACACCCCCAACCAGGGACCTGATCCGCAACCCACGCAGGTACCCTGACTGGGAATTGAACCAGCGACTTTCAGTTTGTGGTCTGACACACAACCCATGGAGCCACACCAGTCAGGACTGGAAGAAAGAATGATTAAGATAAATGGCTGACTACCTCTAATAAAAGTGCACAAAGCACAGTGCTATAATAAAATTTTCATATGTAAAGGACTACATACATCTAAGTGGTTACATAGCTAAAAAGAAACCTCTCACAGCAAGTATTTATCAGCCCCTTAAACTCACTTATTAATCTATATACGTCCATTAAAATGTGACAACTTTTGAGAACCTGCTTCCAGGCAAAAAGTTAAACACAGGCAGACCTTTCTTAACAACAGTGACTAGAAAAACAAAAGATTTTAAAACATAAATGTCATCTGTATTATTAAGTACCGTCTTACTGATCAAATAGTCTCTACTCAGTAGTACACACACATAAATCTTAGGCTTCCACAACTATTGGGCTAACAGGTTAAAGTTTAGAATTCATGAAGACACAAGGCACTTCTTCTCAGGGAAAAGACTACCTACTATCATTTCTCTACATGTTTGCAATAATACAGGCTGACCTTTTTTGAAGTTCCTCAATGAATAGTCTGATTTCTCCACTAGCTAAGATTTGATGATGAAATTGGCTCTCCTGTGCTGTCATTACAGGCAGCACTGCTTTTACAGGTATCGTTTGCTTTTAATTTACCCACAAGCTATGTGGATTATTTGAAAATTATTTCCAAAAGATTCTCTTTAATTGTGGGAAGTCAGCTGGGTGCAGGGAATAGGGTTCTTTCTACTCTGGTTTTCTACAGCTGTGGTGTCAATCTTTCAGGGTTTATATCCTCTGAACAATTTATAACATTATTGAAATTTGAAACTATAGTTAGCATCATCAAAATTTAAACCTTTTCAACATAAAAAGACACTACCAAGAGCATGAAAAGCCCTGGTTGGGTAGCTCAGTTGGTTAGAGTGTCATCCTGATATGACAACGTTGTGGGTTCAATCTCAGGTCAGGACACACACAAGAATCAAAAAAAGAATGCATAAGTGAGTAGAAAAACAATGGGTAGAAGGTTCTCTCTCTCCCTGCCCTCCCTCCCTCTGTCTCTAAAACTCTAATTATAAAAAAATTTAAAAGATCATGAAAAACGCTCTACAGAAAGGGAGAAAATATTGCAAGTCATATATCTGATAAGGGATTATTAACATGCAAAATATATAAAAACTTCTACAACTCAACAACAAAAAGCAAACAACCCAATTTAATAATAAGCAAAGAAGATATACAAATGACAGAGCACAGGAAAAGAAGCTCAACATCATTAGCCATTGGAGAAATACAAACCAAAACTACAATGCCATACCACTTCACATCCACTAGGATGGTGAAATTAAGAAAGACAGGTAAGTGTTGGCAAGGATGTGGGAAAATTGTGACCCTCATACATTGCTGGTAGGAATATAAAATAGTGCCGTCACTTTCAAAAAAGTTTGGCAGTTCCTCTAACTTTTGTTAAGCATCAAATTATCATATCAAGCAATTCCACTCCTAGGCATACACACAAAAGAACTGAAAGCAGGGACTCAAACAGATCTTTGTACACCAATGTTCATAGCAGCATTACTAACAACAGCAAAAAGGTGGAAACAACCCAAATGTTCATCGACAACAGATAAAGGATAAACAAAATGCACACATACATATTATTTAGTCATAAAAAGGAATAAAATTCTGCTACATGCTACAACGTGAACTTTCAAAACATATGGTAAGAGAAAATAGTAATAAAAAGATAACTACTGCATGATTCCACTCATATAAGGTGCCTAGAATAAGATTACCAAAGAATGAGGGGAAACGGCAATGGGGAGTTATTAATTAATTAATAGAAAGTTTCTATTTGGTATGATATACAAATTCTGGAAATGAATATTGGTGATGGTTACCCAATATTATGAATATACTTAATGTCACTAAATTAAACATCTTAAAATGGTTCAAACAGCCCTGGCTGGTGTGGCGCAGTAGACTGAGTGCAGGCCTGCAAATCAAAGGATCGCGGGTTCAATTCCCAGTCTAGGGCACATGCCTGGGTTGTGGGCCAGGTCCCCAGTAGGGTGTACATGAGAGGCAACCACACATTGATGTTTCTCTCCCTCTCTTTCTGCCTCTATTGCCCTCTCTAAAAACAAATAAAATCTTTTAAAAAATGGTTAAAACAGTAAATCTCATATTATGTATAGTTTACCACAATTACAATAAATTAGTAAAGCCAGAAAAAAAAACAAACTCTATACATACCTGAGTTTGTGAAGATCAGGCAAAATTAACTTGAAATATTTCAGAAGTCCCTTACAATGATCCTAAGACTATATAGTTGAAAATACAATACTGATCATAAGGCTATATTCCTATTATAAGCAGAAATCCTAATTTAGTGTAATTTTTGCTTTTTCTCATATATATGAGAAAAAGTATATATATTCACTTGTTAATATTATAAAAACATATATGTATAGCTTTTAGAAAGAGTTTTACAAAAATGCAAATGTCAAATTAGCTCTAGTATAAGTTAAGGAAAATAAAATTGTTTTAAATTATTAGGAGATAATTGTTAAGGACTTAATAAGTGTGAAAATTTTGAAAAGCTGAAAAATCTACTTTTTTTTGTCTTGCATAGGGAAATGCATAAACATCTATTTTTCCAGGTATAGGGACTCTGGATATAAGATAAATGGAAAAGTTTACCTTGTCACCTTAGCTTATCCCTGTCAGAATCACAAGAGTCACTGGTGAGAAGTAGAGGTCTTGGGTGCATTTCCAAGTCCTCCAAATGTCAAAAACACATAGGTGAGCAAAAGTCTTCTAAATTCCAGTGCAACCTACAATTATCTATCTTCTGATAAATTCTTCTAACATACTCATATATAAAACTGCCATGCAGTGCAGGTCTCTTAAGACCTGTAATTGTAACCTTCAGTCATACTCCATAAATTTACAAATTGGGAGCTTAAGATATGAGCCACATTATTTAAACATTGAGAAGACAGGGAAATTGAAGTTAAAAGGTAGATCTTGAAAAGCAACACATCACAATCATATAAAGACAGTGATGACTATAACCACCTGGCCTCTTGATCATCAAGCATATGCTAAACACCTATCTGTGCTTCAAACAGTACAAGTGGTTTTTAAATAAAGGATTCCTTAAGAAACTTGCAATCTAACTTTTGTGTGAATACACACAAGACAATATTATATGTATGTAAAAATATTAAAATACCAAGGGTACAACTTAAGAGTCACGGGAAATTCTAAGGAAGTAAATGCTGGATAATCCAGGAATGGTCCAGAGAAGAAGGTAAAATTTAGGCAAATTCTAGAAGTCTAGAAAGATGAGTAGTATCAAATGAGAATAAACCCTTTTCATAATCTAGCTTCATCTTTCCTGTCCTGTACACTTAGTACAATATAAATAAGAATTGACGAAGGCAGAGAAAAAGTCACTCTAGATAAATCACAGAAATATGAAATGAGGAGGGCAAACCAATTAGCCCACATAAATGCCTGTGGAGAAAAGGTTTAAAATTTTAAGCAGGGGTACATGTCAAAATATGTAAAGTTTTAAATTATGTAAATTATATGAAAAATACGTTCTTAAAATTGCATGGAATTTTGACATGGCTTTCCCATGTTTTCTTTTCACACCAGAAAGTGCTGTTTTATAAGAAATGTGAGTGCCTCAGATCCAACCAAACTAAGGCTCATCCAAAAGGTGGGTATTCGCCCGGCTGGTGTAGCTCAGTGGATTGAGCGTGGGCTGGGAACCAGAGGGTCCCA
Organism: Micronycteris hirsuta; assembly: GCA_004026765.1. Classification (NCBI taxonomy): domain Eukaryota; kingdom Metazoa; phylum Chordata; class Mammalia; order Chiroptera; family Phyllostomidae; genus Micronycteris; species Micronycteris hirsuta. The sequence goes on from PVJI01021342.1 coordinate 5,430, forward strand.
GTTCGATTCCCAGTTGGGGCACATGCCTGGGTTGCGGGCCAGGTCCCCAATGAGGGCCATATGAGAGGCAACCATACATTGCTCTTTCTCCCTCCCTTCTCCTCTCTCTGAAAATAAATAAATAAAATCTTAAAAAAAAAAAAAGAAAAAAAAAGGTGGGTATTCAAATTTTATCAAAGATGGTAATTATAACACAAATTAGAAAACTACTGGTCTGTACATAGAAGGTTATTATTTGCTCTTTCTTTTATATTTTCTACTGAGTGCTTCATGGATTCAGATAATTTTATTTTAGAGCCAGAAGGCATTCTTTTTAACCAAAATTTTAAATGTTTATATTCATGGAATATTAGAATGTTTGCATAAATGTCATAAAACCACCATCATTTATTCTATAAAATACAATTTACCAGATTATTACATTAGTTTTATTCCATCAGCTTTCTCCTTTATTCAAGGGGCACAAAGTCTACATTTTATAAGCTCTGCCAGGTATCTACCTTCTAGGCCCCTCAGTTCTTATCTGAAGGATTTCAGAACTCACAAAGTAGAGGTGACAGCCAATTAAACTCCTAGTTACAACACAGCATGAGAACTACTGCAATAAAAGTGTGTTGTTGCAGAAAGGAGGAAAGAAAGTAAGTGATATCAGAGAAGGCCTCTGGGAGGACTTGCTGTCTGGGTTTGGTTTTGATGGATGAGGATCTAAGGAGGCAGATAGTTCAGGAAGAAAGATGCATGTCACTTCATCAATGAGAATGTTCTTAATGCCAGCTTCTAGAAACAAAAATGACACACTGGCCCTATTTTTAAGACAATAGCAGTCTTTTCAGAAAATTGCTTCATACAGAAAAGGCTTATAATTTTTTAAAATGAGTTCACATCTCAGCTTTTCAAAAAAATAAGTACACCATGCACACACACACACAAAATACTATATGATTCTATTTAAATGAGATTCAAAGAACAGGCAAAATTATGGTGATAGAGGTTGGAACACTGGCTACCTCTAAGGGGCAGTATCAACTGGGAGAGGGCACGAGCTAGCCTGCTGGGGTGCTAGAAATGTTCTTATATCTTGGTTTTGCATGGTGGTTACTTGGGCATATATCTAAAATTTTATCAAGCTAACAGTAAATTTGTGAACTTAACTGTAAGTAAGTAATAAAGGAAGGCATTCTGAGATCTAGGAAGCAGCATCTTCAAAAGCACATTGTTTTCAGACAGGGGCCAAATCACAGAAACCACCAGGTCTATGCCACGCTAAAAAGACTGACTTCAAACCACAGGGTATGGATATCTTCAACTAAGGAAAAGAGAAAAACCAAACAAGAGAAGGATAGACTCCATAAAAGAAGCCATAGGCATGAGCCTGCAAGAGTTGAGTAAGGCTGTTGAGGACAGGATATTGTGGACATCATTCATTCCCTGCTGCCAGGAGCTAGAGCCGACTCAATGACACATCGTTACACACTTTTATCCCTGGCTAGTGTGGCTAAGTGGATTGAGTGTTGGCCTGTGAACCGAAGGGTCAATGGTTCAACTCCCAATGGGGGCACATGCCTGGGTGTAGGCCAGGTCCCCAGTTGGGGGTGCATTAGAGGCAACCAATCAATTTGTCTCTCAGACATTGATGTTTTTCTCCCTCCCTTCCCTTCTCTCTAAAAGCAAAAAAAAAAAATCTTTAAAAATATATACACACCTTCAACTGAAGGACACCTGAGTAAAATAACCAGATGTATATTTCAGAAATAGATTATCCAGTTGGAAATATAAAGAATGGACTGGAGGAGTAGGAGACTAATAGCCCAGGAGCCAGGTGAAGGCATTTTCTAAGGCAATGACTTTAAAGATGGAGGAGAAACAGGCGGAAGGTAATAGGAAAGTATCACTAAAGAGACATTTGACCGATTAGTAGTGAACAGAGGAAAAAAAGGAAGAATCTCAACTGATAGCCAGGTTTCTGGCTTAGACCCACAGCTGAATCACAAAGATGTGCAATATTTAAGCTGATCTTGTGGGGGGAGGGGGAGTTGTATTTAATTTTGGACTCTACTGAAATGAGCATATTTTTATATTATTTCACTCAAAATGGAACAAAATTTTTCTATGAAATGTCATTTACTGTCAAGTGCTCATTCAGCTGATGTCCTATTTCTTTCATTATTTAAATATATTTGCTTGGCAATCTTCTGTCAAATTCAATGAATCTCTATGGTACCAGTGCTATGACAATATAAAATGCTTCCACCATTAGATAATTGCTCCATTGGATAACTGCTCCTTGCTATACCCCTAAGCCTGAAAAGAATAAGCAATGTTTGTCCTTCCATAATCAGTTGCAAAGAAGTATTCTCAAGGTAGCATCTCTGACAAAGAATAACTTCTGATTTATAAAACTCCACAAAGTGAAATATTTCATTTACAGATGCTTGCATAAACTAAATCTCTACACCAAATTTATTAATCAAACTCTTACAAACCCATCACAGCTGCTAATAGATTCCAAAACCAAACTTTAAAGCAGAGCCCAAAATGACATAATGACATGTTTAATAGAATTAACCACTTTTTAAAGGAAAAAGATGCATTTAAATAGAGATATAAAAAAGAGATCACTGCAATGAATCTACCCTGAGGCTTAACTTAAGACCCACATGACCAGCAATCAAATAAAAGGATTATTAAAAAGTAACTTCAGAATAATTACTTGGTGAAAATCTAAAAGCCTCTTAGGAACTAAAAAGTACATAGAAGAGTGGAGATATACAAATTATTTTAAAGAAAGCACCAGATCAAGAGTTACCTCCCATGCATAAGCACCACCAAAATGGAAGAGTAGATCAACGTAGAGGAAGGAAACAGGGATACAGAAACCAGGAGATCCAACACAAGAGCTCAGAATAGTGGCAAAAGAAGATCCCAGATGGCAGCTATGCTTTGAACACAGAGCTACAGGTACAGGTTGGAGAAGGCCAGAAGGCTCCAGGTAAAGATTTTTCAATATGATGCACTGAGTGAATATCTGATGTATAAGTACACATGGAGTAGATTTAACAATTGGTGGTGACTTTCAAGGTTGAATTACAGTACACAGAAATGTAAGCAAATAAAATAAAAGGCAATTATTAAAGGAAATATTTAGGAGCAAATTACGTATATAAGAAAAAGTAATCCTGGTATAGAAGGGAGGACCCAAAAACCCCAGAATTTAGTTAAAAATTGTGTATTTATTCTTACATGTTTAAATTTCGGTCACCTTCAAAGTACTCTCCACTTCATGCAATACACCTATTCAGATGTTTTTTCCATGTTTTTCACTGATCAAAACAGTTTTTGAACTCGTTGATTTTGATTCCTTTTAGTGCAAAACGTTTCTCTTTGAGGACTTTTTTCATCGGGGAAACAAAAAAAAAAGTTGCTCAGTGTGAGACTGGGTGAAGGGGGCGGCAGGACATGCCATTTTGGGTCAAAAACTGCTGAACATTCAGTGCACCGTAGGCAGGTGTACTTGTAAATCACCCATCATGAAATTTGCAAACATGTTGAAAGAATCCTCAAATAAAAGTCACTGAAGCCCAACGCAGCCTCTCACAATGCCACCTGATACACTGATACAAATAGGTTCCTAGAATACTACCTAGGAGGGGAAGCCTGTACTACAAGGGGCTCGCCCTCCAGAAGATAATTCTGGGTTTTGGGGGCTCCCTCCTATTAAATTGGCTTAGCTGTGAAAACATTTACAAAGGTCTAATTATGTAAACACTGAACAATGATCTAACCAAAATTATAATATACCAAAATGCAGAAATGGAAGAAAACAAGAGGACAAGTGTTTAGGGGACTGGTAGCAGGTAATAATGAGCTAAACCCTGAGCTTTTATTAGTAAAAAGCCAATAAATACTCCTTAAATGGGGAAAAAAGTAGAATATTATACGAATTATTATTTCAAGATATAAATGTAAAGACCAAATTAATAAATTTAACATGCTAAAAGTATTGGTCAATAGGTAGAGAAATACTGGCGAGAGAGAGGGGATAACAGTAGTATTATTTTCATAACAAGCCCCATATAACCATTTGATTCTAAATTATATCCATGTATCACTGTGGTAAAAATTAAAACTAAAAGACTGAGAAAGGAAGGGGAAGCATTAGCCATGGAGTATAAAAGATTATTAGACAAAAAAACCCTCTAAAAATATTCATAAAATTTAGTTTAAAATCACCTGGATTATTTAAAACCAGTAAGACAGCACTCTGAATGTTGCTGTGAGTTTTATTCTCAGCTTCCAAAGTAACTCTGTTGAACACTTTAAGCATGTAAGTATCCACCTCTAACCTCATATATGACAGTAGAATGACACTTGTAATCATGGATAAAAAGTGCATGAAGACCACTGTATAAAAAATAAATCATTTCAGCCTTGACCAGTAAATCATTTGAACCCTGACCAGTGTGCCTCAGGTTGTCGGGCATCATTCTGCAAAGTGAAATGTCGCCTGTTCGATTCCCGGTCAGGGCATCTGCCTGGGTTGCAGGCTCGGTTCCCAGTCCAGGCGAGGAGAAGAGGCAACCAACCGATGTTTCTCTCACATATCAATGTTTCTCTCCCTCTCTGTCTCCTCCCTTCCCCTCTCTAAGAATAAAATCTTAAACATGTAATAAACAAATAAATCATTTCATATGTAATATTATTAAATGTTATATATTACCAAAAGGCATTCTCAAGTGCTCATAAGCACAATACTTACTGTCATACTAGTTTCTCAATGATTACTCAGGAATTTATATTATTAGGTATCAACTTTAAGTTGAACTAAACAAAATTACTATTATGTTTAAGGCTCTTACATTTGTAATTATCATTCAAAACTTTTAAAAGACATTTTGAGATGGATACATTACTTAGTATACTTAATTTCTGTCAGCAGTCCATTCTTTACCACTAAACCTACAAACATTATGCAAATTCTTCAAGTCTCCCCTCCATCACTTATATTTTTATGCATTTACCCAGCCAACCAATATTTACTGAGCACTCAAAATATGCCAGGCACTGCACCTATCCTGGCAATAGGGATTCAGCACCATGTCTATCAATAAATATCATAATGGCATATTACAATAAAGGCTATAAACCATACAGAATAGTGCAATAGTGACAGAAGACAATGTCATATAAGGTGAAAAAAGAAGGCCTCCCTAAGGCCATCAGAGCTGGGACCTCAGGTATAAAGAATAGGGCAGAAGACTTGTGAGTATTTGTAAATAGGCTTTCCATGCTGAGAAAAGGAAAAAAACAAGCTGAGGGAAAAGGAATGACAGGATCTGATCTGGATTTTCAGACTGCACTGGCTGCTGTGTGAAAATAGAAAATCACTGCGCGGTATCTTAGCAAGAGATGATGGCAGCTAGGACTAGAGCAGTGACAGTGAAGATGAGCAGAAGTTAATAGTCTGAAATGGATACCAAACAGGACTGAGTAACACTCAAACTGGAGATAAAAGAGTAAATCAAATGATGAAAGAGAGGAAGGATATCTCCAGATTTTTGGCTTTAGCAATTGGGTTGGAATACTGGTGCCATTTACTGTCATGGGACAGACTAGGGGAGACCTACCTTGATAAAAGGGTCCTTTTATAATGGCATCTCTCCTGCCTCTTTCACAAGTCATTAGGAAAAGACAAGAAGCCATAGCAACCTTTATAAAGCCTTTTCCTTATTTTGAGATATAAAGGTAAAGACCTAATTAATAAATTTTGAAGTGCTAAAAAATAGTATTGATCAATGGGCAGAGGAATATTGGTGAGGGAGAGAGGATAACAGTAGTACTATTATTTTCATAACAAGTTCTATATAACCATTTGATTCCAAATTATGCCTATATATCACTGTGATAAAAATTAAAACTAAGATTGAGAAGAAAGGGGGGTAAGTAAGATGCTGAAATAATCTAACTTCTTTATAGAAATCCCAGAGAAGCTGGAAAACTTCCTCTGTAAAACCTCATTTTAGCATAGTTTTGCTTTTAATGCAGTCCAATATCAAGGGCTCCAAGAACCATGTTATGGGAAGGTTTCGTAGTATCAATTTTCCTGAACCTTGTTCACAAGGTAGTGATAAACTCAGGATTTCCCTAAAATAAAGAGAACTTCATGTTAATTAATGTTAAATCCCTAATAAAGAAGGATGTAAAGGGGAGGCCTTCTTCTTTATATAGATAGGTCTTCTAATAGATGCCTTGGACTATAACAGTAAATATGAAAGAGCTAGTTTTATCAGGTGTTTATGTCAGTAATTAACTATCCATCTCTGACCTCCAAAAGTACTTATGAAAGGAATAAGAGAACTCACTGGCATGCAGAATGAGGTAGAGGGTCTGAATTTAAACACAAATACGAAGAGCAAAAGGTAAAAGCAGAAACATAAATCAGCCCTGGAAAGAGAACCCATACTTCCAGGATACAGTATGGAAAGAATTGTCAGTTCCATCTTGTCTTAGTCTCAGTACCCCTATCAAACCACCAACTCTTAATTCATAAATAAAATCCCACCACCCCTGCAGCTGTTTAACATTAAAGCTTCTAATCCAAACTCTCACCATTAATCTCTAGTGTTCCAAAACCAGATTTTCTATTAGTCACAGCAGGAATAATAATTACTACCCTAATTTTTTCCTGTGACATGTCATATAATCAAGTGCAAAAAACTTTCCCTTTCTCCTGAGAAAACACCGAGCTACTGGTTGGTCACAACAATCTCATCTCTAGGTTATTTACATATCTTTCTGGAAGGTAACCCTGAATGCTTTCACTGTTAAGTCTTACTATCCAAGCACAAACAAAAAAAGAAAAAATACAAACAGCTATCCAGTTTGGTAAATTGGGAGGCCATTTCCCATAAATCCAGGGTTCATTGGGATATTTATCTCCTCTTCATCACTGACACTTACTATAAAATGTCAAACCAGAGATTATGAAGAACAGCATCTCTGTTAACTACTTAAGTGACTACATATAAGCAGACTAATTTAAAACTGACCCATTTTTCTCCTTTACATATATAACAGCTGGCTAGGTATACCTGCGCAAAGCTTAACCAAAACTTACAATTCCGTATTAATGTTAGAAAGTTCACTGGTAAATGTAATAAATTTAGATGAAGGCTAACAAGTGCTTTAAAAAGAGAATAGTGTATCCCAGAAGCTACCAATTGTGAATGCAATTTTCATTCATATAATGATATGCTAAACCACCTAATATCACATTATAGGTGGTAGAATATTCGTGAAATTTTAGTATTAATAATATGTAACTTGGGGAATAAAATCTTGGTTGGGGAGTGAATGTTTTAGAGCATATTAAGGTTGGTCGGTAAGCAAAATGAAAAGTACCAGAATCTTCAACTATTTACATGCTTAATTATTCCAATAGCAAATACAACAATCTTTAAGTGACAAGGAAAGTAAATTCTTTAACACAATTATTGAGCACATACTATGAAATGAGTACAGTTAGGACACTTCTAAGCCACCAAATATGCCCACACACACTCTGCCTTCTACTAACATCTCCTTCCACAATACTGTCCCACTTAATACACTAAATGTTAATCATTTATAATATACATATATTCTACTTTTTAAAGATATTATGTACATTATCAAACATAAACAAAATGGAACTTTAAACAAAGGTCCTAAAATTTTATTCCTACCATCCCCACCATGGATAGTCTTGCATACACCTTGAGGTATATACACTTCAGAGGAAGAGGGTCTTAGTAACCTTTGTTCCTGCAGTGCCTAAGTCATAGGCAGTGCTCATTAAATATTTGAGGAATTGCCCTGGCTGGTGTAGCTCAGTGGATTAAGCGCTGGCTGGGAACCAGAGGGTCCCAGTTCGATTCCCAGTCGGGGCACATGCCTGGGTTGTGGGCCGGGTCCCCAGTGGGGACCATACATTGAGAGGCAACCATACATTGCTGTTTCTCTCCCTGTCTCCCTCCCTTCCCCTCTCTCTAAAATTAAATAAATAAAATCTTTAAAAAAGAAATTGAGGAATTAATGAGCAATGAGACATTCAAAAAAGTGAATCCACAACACGACTTTCTGACATGTTATATAACCCAGCTACTTAATCCAATATAAGTGCCAAATTCTACTTAAAGAAAAGCCTTAGAAGAAATTTAATCCACTGTATTTTATTACCACGATTTAAAAGCCACCCTGGCTGGTATGGCTCAGTGGATTGAACACCAGCCTACGAACGGAAACATCAATGGTTCAATTCCCAGTCAGGGCACAGGCTTGGGTTGCGGGCCAGGTCCCCGGTAGGGGGCACAAGAGGGGCAACCAATATATTGATTGCACATTAAGGTTTCTCTCCCTCTTTCTCCCTCCTTCCCATCTCTCTAAAAATAAATAAATAAAATCTTTTTTTTTTAAAGCTAAGAATAATATTAAGTAATTCTTGGGGGTGGGAGCCTTATAATTCTGTTTCCAGAATGATGAAAGGAGAGAGGCGCAGGGAAAAAGAATTAAAGAACTGGAGACTTTTATGGTTTCTTGGAGTTCTGAAATACTATGAATCTGCAATTCATCTTTCATTTTTTAATGCTATATTCCAAGCATTTAGAATAATTTTTAGGAATACACAAGTCACACATTTAGATGCAAAATTAGAAATGAAGAGATACAGAATACAGCTGCTAAAATTCTCAGTACCCATTAATTGCAGTAGGCATACTTTAGAAAATCATGCAATCTAAAATGAGTCAAGCCTTCAGGTTTATTTGTGTTCTCTCCAAGATACTCAAGAAAAACAGATATAAGCCAAAAATAAAAGCCACCATTAAAATATCTCCTTTTAAAAAAATTTTAAGGTATACTTTCAGAAAACTAGTAATATTTATATAACTGATACACAGTCTAGCCAAAATAGTAGGCAAAACCAATCTTCCTAATTTCTAGAGCTTCTGAAATATAAATAAGAACTCACTAGACTGACTGCCCTTTCCCTCAGGTTCAGTAAGTGTTATCTGTCATTAACATAACACTCCATTTCCAAGGCCCCATTCTGCAAGATAAACTGCCTGCAATTCCAGTTTGCATGAGGCAATATATACTTGACTATCATTTTAATGCTAACTAATTATGGTTAGGCATTATTTTAGTGCTCAATAATTTTAAGTAAAGCCAAGGGGATAGGTATTTCAGCAGTTTATCAAGCATGCTTTTTACTTATACAATAATTCATATAACACACTTCTGTGTTTGTCCAATCCACCTTCCTCCTGTCCCTCCATTCACCTTACACAATATAAACAAACAGATAAGACTAATGGATGGAGGTTTTAGTACCTATTTACTCAAGTGCCCCCCAAAAGTTCTCAAGCGACTTCTTAGCTTTATTAAAAGCTTTATAAATTCTTTCCATAACCTTACTAAAAGAAATTCTATATTAAAGTTTGACATTTACTAGAGTAAGTAATATCATGTTCAAAAGAATTACCTACTTAAAAAAATTGCTTTTGGTTTACATTTAGAAATGTTATTTTATCAACTTGCTTCTCTCTTTTGCTTTAATTTTCCTCTGTGGCAAAACTGATAAAATAAAAATTCATTCAAATAGTTAAATACAGTTTGGCCCAGCTGGTGTAGCTCAGTGGATTGAGCGCGGGCTGGGAACCAAAGGGTACCGGTTCAATTCCCAGTCGGGGCACGTGCCTGGGTTGCGGGCCAGGTCCCCAGCGGGGGCCATGTGAGAGGCAACCATACATTGCTTTCTCCTTCTCTTTCTCCCTCCTTTCTCCTCTCTCTAAAAATAAATAAATAAAATCTTAAAAAAAAAGTTAAATACAGTTTGAATAAATATGTTAGTACTTCTTCAAATATATGTTTTAAATTCAACAGGTATATACTTCATAACAAATTGAACAAAGACCTTCAGTCAAATCAGTTTGAAATGTACCAACTATTAATTCCATTTATATACAAAGGTAGGCCCTGACTGGTGTGGCTCTGCTGGTTGGAGTGTCATCTGTAAAACAATAAAGGTTACAGGTTGGATTCCGGATCAGGGAACATGCCTGGGTTGCTGGTTCGGTCCCCAGTAGAGACACATATGAGAGGCAACTAATCCATGTTCCTCTATCACATTGATGTTTCTGTCCCTCTCTCCCTTTCCCTCTCTCTAAAATCAATGAGCATGTCCTCAGGTGAGGGTAAAATAAATAAATAAAATATATACAAAGACAATCTTAGTTTGACATGAGAGTAAGCAGGTTAGAGGTGGATAAGTTTCAGAATTCCCAAATGCCAGCTACATCAACCTCAAAGTTAAGAAACTAAACACTTCTGAACCCTGAAGCTGTAACTCAGTTAAACTGATGTCCTCTTTCATGTCATTGCCTAATTGAGGCCAGACCTGTCAGGCTCAACAGCATCCCGGAAATGACTAGCCTACTAAAGCTGGAACCACATCAAGAATTTGGAATATTTCTCATATTGAGGCAAGGAAAAAAATTCAAGCGAGATTATCCATACAACAATCACTATACTGTTCCACAGGAAAAGACATAAAAAGCATACTTTTGTTATTCTGGTCAGTCCACAATACCTCCAAATTCTGTCATTATTTTCAGGTGATGACCCACTGAACTTTCTTCCTACATATTAACAAGAGCTCACTACTATATTCTTGTTTTGAATGCCTTTAAATCTCATTTCTACTTCACATCCTTGGCTATTAAAACCATCACGAGTGTGGCTGGTTGGGCTGGAAACCAGTTTGTCACTTTTTACCAAGAAAACCCCTGAAATGTTGCAAAGAAACAGAAGCACACATAGCTACATACACACACACTCAAATCCCAGTCAAGAAAAATTAAGTCACAGTCCAGCCATAAACTGTGCAGTAGACACTCCAGTGAGCGTGTGCTGTAGTGATCATGGACAGCGCTGTCAGAGTGAGTGGTAGGGGGTTGGGGCTGTGAACAACACACTGTGCATCAGAGCCAATAGCAGCAGGCTGGGGCTGGCAGCAAGGCCAGTCTCTACAGGGAGCTGTAACACAGTATCAGAATGCTGGATTTCCGAATGCCATTTTACGGGGAGAGGGGGTGAGCCCCGTGGATCGAGTGCGATAAAAGGCTCTGGCCAACATCTGAGGAGATGAAACCTAAGACAAGGTCTTGTGGCAACACCAGCTGTCTAGCCTCATCTCACCTCAAACACAACTTAATTTCAGGTCGTTCTTAGCAAAGTCAGCCGCTCAAAGGGTGTGGGTGGTGACAGCCCCCAAGGGACCGGCCAAGGCCCTCGGAAAAGGCAGCGTCCACCCCTGGAAGGGGCTTCTGCCAGCAAACAGGGCTGTGCAGCCTCCTCTCTCCCCAGCCAAGGCTGTTAGGTGCGAGGTTAAATGTTGCTGGAAATTTTTATGAAGGAGTGATATAAGAAAATGGCAGTAAGAGATGAGGGGGTTGGAAGGGCTGGTGCCACCCAAAAAAAAGGGAGAGAGGATTTCCCTGGACCCATCCAGGACAACGACACCACAGAGCACGGGCACTGCCCAGCCAGCGCCAGACACCTCTCCGGGGAAGCTTCGCCCCCTTCCACACAGTCCCAATTCCCCACACTGCTCCCACCCGACCCTGCTCTCCCATAATATTCCCCACCGCCGGCCTCCTTCCCTTCCGCCTCGGCCGCCCCCCGCCTTTCCTGGTCACCCACCCTCTGGGCAGCCCGTCGCCGGCCTTCCCGGCAGCTCGCCCAGACCCCTCCCCCCTCACCTCTCCTCAGTGCCTCCTCGTAGCTGAGGAATCCGATCCGTGACTCCTTGGCGCCCATGCTCCCCTCATCCCCTCGGCCGGGGGTCGGAGCCTGATCTCGCCCCCACCCCCTCTCCTGCCTTCTCTTCGGCGTCCCTGGGTGACGGCGTCGGCGTCCCCCGGGCCCCTCCTCCCCCCACACTAACAAGTGCGGCTTCGGCCCCGGCGACTCCTCCCGGCCGCCGCCACCGCCTCCATGCCGAATCACGTGATCCGCTCCCACCCCGCCCCTTCCCCTCCCTCCTGCTCCGCCCTTCTCTTCTCTCCTCCCCTCCCCTCCCTTCCCTCTTCACGCCCACTTCCCTCCCTCCTGCCCCCTCCCGCCTGCTCAACCGAGGCCAGGGATTGTTCCGGGTAATGGCCGCCGAGGGCCACACACTCCTTCCCGCCCTATCTAACCGCTCGCTGGGGCGTAGGGGAGGGGCCGGATCCCGCGCGTCACGCGTCATCCCCGCCTTCCCGCCAATCCGAAGCTGTGAAGGCCGGGAGGCGGTGACTTCCGGGGCGCTCGAGGCCGTCCTTCCCGACCACACGTTGTGGCGCTCGTCGGGCGGGGCCTGAGCGAGTGACAGTTTGTAAGTCTCAGTCCGAGATCCATCTTGGAAAAGATGTGGAATCTTAGGAAACTGGGGTCTGAGGGGTGGGATTCCTGGGAGAAGAAAGTGGGCAGACGAGCAGCTCCACACAGAGGAATTGTTGACTGGGCGGGCTGCGAAAGGAAAGGAGACTCTCAAGGATTTCCTGTGACGAAAGAGTTCTTAATCCTAGTGGGGAGATCCCAGAAGAAAGTGAACCTTGTGCCAAAGTTTACACTGCCTTCCTTTGTCGCGTTTTCCCGACCCCCACCTCAGTTGACTAGACTTTTTTTCCTATCCACGGGCCCAAGTGCCCTTCACTCCCTCTGGCTCTGAGCCTGCCCCTAGTTCAGATTCTTTAGAAACTGCTCTGCAAAAGCCTTATTAGCTTGTTTCTCTCCAAGAGCTGCTCCCCACTAGAAATTTGAGAGTTACGAGAAATAACAAGAAATAAAAATTATTAATTGTTAAATATTCAGGGTGGAGCAAAATAGATTTACAGTGGAGAGCATGCAATTTATTCTATTATTATTGTATTGTCTTCCATACAAGCAATCGTAAACCTACTTCTGCCCCCATATGTAACAGAATTACCATGTTCACCATTCTTGAGTATTTCACGAGTGGAATCATAGTTTATTTCTTCTTTTGTGGCTAGCTTATTTCATTTAAAAATAACATCCTAGACTGGCGCTACCAGAAGACCAAGGAAACTGAGAAAACGATGGAGTCGGAGTCAGATTCAGATGACGAGAGACACCAACACCAACCACACGAAAGAGGAAGAGAGATGCCGAACCCGCTGAGGACGAAAGAACGCAGAAGGTCCTAAGATTAACTAAGTAATCAACCTCCGCTACAGGCAAAGTAATAAAGTGAACCAAACTGAGCCACAGACGGCTGAGGAAAACTTGGACAAAGAAGAACACCCGGAAGATGAAGAAAACCATCAGGAGGATGCAGAAAACGAGGGAGAGTCTCCCTAGGCCAGTGAGAAGTCTCCAGAAGTGAGGAGGCTCTATCCACTCCACCAGAACCAGAAACCAAAGACTCTTAAATACATGCAGCCTCTCCAGAAAAAATGCTGGAGAAAGGGTCCCTTATTCAGAGATCAAACTGGACCAAATGAAGTAATTCTGTGTTAATGATTAAAATACTAAGCATGTGTGAAAAGGAAAAAAATAAAATAACATCCTCAAGGCTCCTCTATGTACACTGTGTCAGAATTTGCCAGATTTACCATAGATGCAGAAATTCCACTTGTGTATATACCCAAAAGAATTGAAAGCAGGGCCCTGGCACATGTGGCTTGGTTGGCTAGGCTTCATCCTGTAAGCCAGGTGGTTAGGCTTTGTCCTGCAAGCCAAGGGTTCATGGTTCTGAGTGAGTGTGTGAGGCAGCTCATTGATGTTTCTCTCCCTCCCTCCCCCTCTCTCTAGAATCAATAAAAGAAGAAAAAAAGAATTGAAAGCAGGGAAACATATTTATATACCCATGTTTATAGACCATTATTTACAATGGCCAAAAGTAAAAGCAACCCAAGTGTCAGCAGACAAATAAATAAATTGTGGTATATATGAGGTCTGTCTAGAAAAAGTCCAGCCATTGTTAATAAACAGCAATGGTTTGCAGGTTCCTAGGACATCGATGTAACCTGGCAGCCAGGGAGAGTGGACTGAAATGCACATGTGCATGAACAATGACGACTTCACTGTACCAGTCAGTGGGAGTGCTAGACACTGTTGAGTGAGCATGTGGACTGTGTGCTCATTGCATTCAAAATGATTGGGCAAGTAGAGTAACGGATCTGCATCAAATTGTGCATTAAGCTTAAACGTTACTTCACAAAACTATTCAGATGATTCAGAAGGCCACAGATACGGGCAACTGGTGATGGGCAGCGTCATCACAACAATGTGCCCACTCGTGCATCACGTCCTATACAGTTTTTTGGCAAAACATCAAATCACCCAGGTGACTCAATGACCCCCCGCCCCCATCCATCACTGCCCCCCACAACACAACCCAGATTTGGCACCCTGCAACTTCTGGCTTTTCCCCAAACTAAAATCACCTTTGAAAGGGAAGAGATTTCAGACCATCGATAAGATTCAGGAAAATATGACAGGACAGCTGATGGCAATTGGGAGAACTGTGTGAGGTCCCAAGGTGCCTACTTTGAAGGGGACTGAGGTGTCATTGTCGTATATACAGTGCTTCTTGTATCTTGTATTTTCAATAAATGTCTCTTTTTCATATTACATAGCTGGATACCTTCTGGACAAACCTCATACATGCAGTGGAATACTAGTCAGTTCCTTGCTTTTGAACTCTATTCAGTTTGCTTTCAGTTCGTCTTCACCCTGAAAGTCACAGTATAAAGCTTCTGAATAAGGAAACAACTTCAAAAAATAAACATTTGGATTAGATTAGAGTTAAGGTGCCCGATAGGTAATTTAAGGCCAGCAAAAGGTTTTCAGTTCCTAAAGCCAAAAGATTATAATATGCCCTGCTAGAGAAAGAAGGTAATACTCTGTTTCTCTACTTACCTTTCCTGGTAGACCAGATCAGCAGCATGTCATTAGTCATAGTGCTGCCCTTTCCAGTTCACTGCGAGGGAGTTCATTTTAAGACCTCAGATTAATTTCATTACTAAAGGCATGAATAAGGGGGTTGGGAATGTACTTCAAAGCCTTTAATTTCCACATCATTAGTTTGGTGTAGACAGAAGTCTCCAGACAAAACAACTCAGTCATCTTCAGCCTGCAGTTAGATTATAGTAATTAATGGGAAGTGAATCTTAAGGGCTCAGCTGTGGAAGAAAAGACCCTCAAGAGTTCAAATGCCACATACCTAGGCATAATTACTGTCCTAAACAATCCATACCAAAAGTGGCCTTTCTGTACAAAAGATAGAGCTGGGTACAAAAGAGAGATCTTCCCACTTGATTTACAGTGGAATTGGAAGCAAATTATCTCTTTACAGTGCTTGCCCCACTTGAAAGGTGGGAGTAGAATCGGAGTTAATATATCTCATGAATTAGTAAATTTTTACAAAATGCTAAGTAAAGATAGAATATAAATACTTTATAATGAAAATTTAGAGCAGTGTTAACACAGAGGAACTTCTAAAATTTCCTCCTAAGTTTCAGGTCTGGTTTCCCCTAGGTCTATAAAAATTTTCCCCCCATCACAGAGTTTACCATGGATTAAACACTTTTCAAAATTAAACACTTCAAAATTGTAGGTTGAGATAGAAAACTAAGAAATACTATTTCTTCTTTGAGTTAAAGTAAGCCTATTATTGAAGGCAGTGAAGCAGATAGTTTTATGTCTGATGGGAATTTTAAATGGTAAGCTGGGATTAAAACATTCCTTTTGGTTTCTATTTCACAGTATTAGGCAACTCAAATGTTAAACACCCCTCCATAACTTAAAATTGATACAGTACTTAAATTTGATAATGTAGAAAATCTTAAATCTAATTTGTCATTATATCTTCTATAACCATTTAGTTTGTTTAGTTTCATTATATTTCGCTTAACCCACTTAAGAGTTGGCCAGTCACCTGACTGTAAGCATTAGGTTGTACTTAGAGAATCATTGCTTTAACTGTAATTACATGCCTGTGAAAGAGTTGCCCGCACAAAGATTTAAAGCATGAGAGATTGATATGTAATTTATACTTCCAGTTGGACAACCTAAATGACAGTTCCTCCATTTGTACTCCCAGAGAAATGACATAGAAATAGGACAGAGTCCTTTTAGTACTTGCCAAAGAAGCTTAGGATATAGATAGAGGGTGGAACAGCACCTGATTTGTGTATAACTCGATTGCCTCAAAATGAGTATCAAGTGTGACTATGCAATAAGAGAATTTATTTTCCAGTGTTATGGACTTGTTACCTCATAATGACATAATATAAGAATGTGGTCACTTGTATTATATTTTTATTTACTCTAATGCTCTTCAAGCTATTTTTAATTTTTTATTATTATTTATTTTTAGGGGGAGGGGAAGGGAAGGAGAAAGAGAGGGAGAAAAACATCAACATGAGAGAGAAATATCAATTGGTTGCCTCTCACATGCGTTCCAACCAGGGACTGAACCTGCAACCCAGGCATGTGCCCTGACTGGGAATCAAACCTGAGACCTTTCACTTTGCAGTATGACTCCCAGCCAACTGAGCCACACCAGTCAGGGCTTCAAGCTATTTTTAAGGAAAATAACACATAGTCATTGTTTTAAAAAAAAAGTTTTGCATCAGTACACAGTGTATATAAAGTAAAAGATGAAGCTTTCTGCTTTACCCAGTCTCATTCCCCAGAGGTATATATCCTTTCAGTTTTCTGTGACTACATCCACTCCACTGTATTTTCCATGCATATAAAATGTACCTCTATATTCCTTTTATTTTTTATACACATTTTTCATAGCATACATACTGATATGCATTTTTTTCACTCAGTAGTGTATCTCTGACTGCTTTTCATTCTTTTTAACAAATACATAGTATGCCAATTTTGTGTATTTAATGTATCATTAACCAATCACTTATTGTTCTACTTAGATTGTTTCAAGTGTTTCAATATTACAAACAACATTGCAATGAACATTCTTGTACGTATATCCTTTATATATGTGAGTGTATCTGTGGATGGATTTCCAGAAGTAAAATTAGAGAGTATGTATCTTTTAAGTGTTAATAGATATTCCCAACTTGCTAGCCTAAAAAATTGAATCAATTTTCTGTACATTGTAATCAAAAAGCCAGTTTCTCCTCTCCCTTGCTAACATTAATATCAATTTCAGCTATTTTTTGTCTCTACCCTTTACCTATTATAATCCTACCAATAAAGAATGGAATCCCTGCTTTTCCAGACATAAAATTCATTTTAAGCCTGGACAAAATATTTTAAAAATGGCTACAAAGATGTCATTCTCTAATCTTCAATTAAAGATGTTTCTCCTATTTACCATTCTTGAAAAGGAGCCTAAAATTGGCAAAATTTTTATATCTATCCCCCTAAAAGCTTTCACTTAGATACCTAAGTTAAAACTAATGATGGGAAAGAAATAAAACATTCAGAGTGAGAACCTTTAACTTAAACCTACCTTAAAAGTTCTTTCTTTTCTCTTATCACAATCCATGCTTGGCAAACAAAATTTACACTACCCACTGAACCCATGAGTAAATATTTTTACAGTATTCCGATATTGCTGTCTCCCGCCCCAACTGTAATGAAGTTTTATTTATGTTCCTTTCAAATCAATAATTTACAAAGGTTAAGGAATAGGTCTTATGGACTGTAGCACCAGGGGCTTCTTTTTCTTGTTAGCGGCTTCTTTTTAGTCCTCCTCTAATCTCCTTTTTCCTTCCAATGTAGCAACTGTATTGTACTCCTAGGCCAGTCTTTTCCAGAAAAACAGACACTACAAATTTGAGAATACGTACATTAATTGAATTATAATCAGCAATTAAAACATAGAATAATACAAAATCCGGCTCTGAACAGATAGGCTATAGCTTACTTCAGTTTCTAGTTTCTAAATAGCTTTGTCAAGTCATCTAATGTCCACTTATCATTCTAATATGCTTTATTAAATCTTTGAGAAATGTTAACCGTAGCTGTGTACCTTTGGTTTTCTCATCTGGTACGTGAGATATTCAAACTCGGTCAGGTCTTTTCCAGTTCTTAAATTCTATTATGATCTCTTAAAATGTACATTCTCTTGCCAGCTCAAATCTATTTTATTTTTAGTTTAGGCTGAGTTTTTTTCTCACCTGGCTGTTCATACATTTCTATTCTGTTTCCCACCTTTTGTTGAACTACCGGTCTGCTGTTTGTCTAATTGTCCTCCCTTGACTCTGGACTTTGTTTTGATCCATAACTATTATTTTTGTGGGGGAGGCTACGTATGTGTAGGGACAAGGGTTATGTGGGAAAAACTCCGTACCTTCTGCTCAATTCTGCTGTGAACCTAAAACTGCTCTAAGAAATAAAGTGTGACAATCCAGAAATCTGACACAGAGATGTGCCTGCCTACATATAGGTATTTAATTGTGGTTCAATTAAAAATGATCAGAATATACAGCGGAAATGAGGATGGGGTTAATCATTACAGTCTTAAACGGAGTTAGAAGGAGAGGCTAGATATACAGTACGTGGTTGAGATTCCAGATTTGGGTGAAACTTTTTGCTCAGTGATACTGATCCAATGACATCTTTTACAATCCCAATATTTCCTTTTAAAGACATCTGAAAGCTATAAAATAGCATTTGATCATAAGTTATTTTGGTTTATGTTCAATTACTGATCCTCGGGGGTAGGGGGTGGGGTGGAAACAAATCGGGGTTTCTTTGAAAGAGGAAGGAAATTCTTAAAAAAAAGAGGAAGTTGAGAAATCTCTCATACCCATTTAAAATCTTTGCACTGCCCCAACATTTGGTATATATAATGCAAATAGTTTATTTTAACATTTATTAAACATTATCTGTATGTAAGGGACTGTGCTAATCCCTGGGAAATACAATGATGAAACTTTTTGAAAAGCCTCTGGGAAGTACTATAATCAAGAATAAATATAGTATGTTATGGGAACCAGGGGTAGCGAGAAGTATTAATCCAAACTGAAAAAGTGGGGGAAGGAGGGAAGCCTTGGGGGATGGGAGCCTTGAAAGATGAGTAAGAAATCATTCATTCGCTCCTTCAACAAATTCAAAGTGCCTACTATCCTAGGCATGGAAGATACAGAATTAAAGCAAAATTCCTGTTCTTATGAAACTTACATATTAGTGAGAAAAGAAAGTAAACTAAGCAAAATAATGGTAAGTTGGTTAGTAACAAGTTCTAATGTAGAAAAATTTCAGAGAAGGGGGACAGAAAATGCTGAGATGAAGACTGCAATTTAAAATAAGATGGTCAGAGAGGAGCAATCAGTGATATTTAAGACAAAATCTGAAAGAGGTGATGGAGCAAACCTTGTGGATATCCAGGGAAAAATGGTTCTAGGCACTAAGGCAACAAGGCGCACTCCTTTGTGCACAAGCTCTTTTCAATGAACTCATCTGCTTGATCTTGTAATGAGTCAGTGCTCATTTCTATGACATTGAGACTCAAGAATCTGGCATTCAAGGTCCGGTAACAGTGTGACTGCAACAATGAGAGAAGTGGACAGAGGCAAACTCTCCCTAAACACTTTAGCCCTTAGTCTTTGGAAAATTGTGTGGTACTGCAGGTTTGTTAATGGGCAAGAGACCTGTCATACATTTTAAGAGGACCTCTTTGACTGCTGTGTTGAAAAGGGACTGGAGTAAGAGAAGAAACAAAACGGATAAGCACAGCAAGACCATTTAGGAGGCTATTGCAGCTATCCAGGCAGTAAGGTAAAGGGATGAGAGATTGGATCCAAGATAATATTTTGAAAGAAGAGCCAAAAAGGATTTACTGATTGGATTGGCATGTCTGAGAAAACATTCAAGGATGACTCCAAAGTTGGTAGCCAAAGTAACTAAAGGGTAGAATTGCTATTTGCTGAACCCTGGCCAGCTGGCTCAGTTGGTTAGTCATCCTGATACACCAAGGTTGTGGGTTCGATCTCAGGTCAGGGTACATACAAGAAAGCAAGCAATGAATTCATAAATGAGTAGAACAAATCAGTCTTTCTCTTTCTCTCTCCCCCTTCCTTTCTCTCTCTAAAATCAATAAATTAAAAAAAAAAGTGGTATTCACTGAGATGAGGAAGACAATAAGAAGTTTGTGGGGCAAGACCCAGAGCTCAGCCTTGGACATGTTATGTTTGAGATGCCTATTAGACATTCAAGTGGCAATGTTGAATAGAAAGTTAAATATTTGTCTGAAGTTTGAAAAGTCCGTGCTAAAGACATAAACTGAGGAGTCGCTAGAGATTTATGGTATTTAAAATCATGAGACTGGATGAGACCTCCTAGGACAGCAATCTTCAACCTGTGTACTGCAAAAATTTTTAAAACATGCAATACCTGACTATTTAGTCAGGGTCACTGATCTTTTTTCCCTTAGACTGTCAAATAACAAAATGACAACAGCCAATGCAACAATAGCCATCTGGTATAAATGAACAAAATTATACCTTTTTTTGTCAAATATGCAAAAAATATACATCTATATAAATAGGTTTTATATATATTTAGATCTCTTTGAAAGGAAATATTGGGATTTTAAAAGATGTTGTTGGATCAGTACCACTAAGCAAAAAGTTTCACCAAAATCTAGAACCTCAATATATATACTGGGTTTTTTTTTTGGTGTGCTGCAGAATTTTGGTAATTAATTTATGTGTGCCATGAGATGAATAAAGCTGAAAATCACTGTCCTAGAACATCATCCACCCCCACGGTGACTGGGACTTCAAGCACTAAAAGTTCAGAGATGGGATGGGTGGAGGCAAGTATAAGGAGGATAAATGGGAATAGGAAAAAAATAAATTAAAAAAATAAAAGTTTAGCCCTGGCTGGTGTAGCTCAGTGGATTGAGCGTGGGCTGGGAACCAAAGGGTCCCGGTTCAATTCCCAGTCAGGGCACATGCCTGGGTTGCGGGTCAGGTCCCCAGTGAGGGCCGTGTGAGGAGCAACCATACATTGCTATTTCTCTCCCTTTCTTTCTCTCTCCCTTCCCCTCTCTCTAAAAATAAATAAATAAAATCTTAAAAAATAAATAAATAAAATAAAAGTTCAGAGATGGGGAACTAGCAAGAAGCCTGAGAAGGTAAGGCCAATAAAGTAGGAAAGCAAAGAAAAGGAGAGGGCATGCCAAGAAAAAAGAAAGGTATGAATAAAGGCACAGAGACATAATGTAGAACTCAGAAGATAAGGTCTGACCCTTGCTGATGTGGCTCAGTGGGTTGGGCATCAACCCACAAAGCAAAAGGTAACTGGTTCGATTTCCAGTCAGGGCACAGGCCTGGTGTGTAAGTTTGGTCCCTGGGTCCTTGGTCAGGGGCATGAGCTGGGGCAGTTGGGGGAGGGGGCAACCAATAGACATTTCTCTCTCACATCAGTGTTTCTTTCCCTCGCCTTCTCCCTTCCTTCCCCTCTCTCTAAAATCAATAAAAGAAAAAATTTAAATAAAGATAAGGTCTGCCTTATCAGAAATGCCTTTTGTACCAACAAAATCAAAGCTAGCTACTAAAACAACTGAAAAATCAAAATCCATTAACTACCAAGGTAATAGTTCTCATTTTTAACACAGTAAGAATTACAAGCATTTGAGGAATGCTTTCTGGTAGATTTTAAGAATTTAGTTGGTTTTTTAAATCACATTTCTGTGATCTGATATTTTGTTGTGATCTCTTTGAGCTATCAGTGAGCAATTCTGGACAGGAGGTTCTGGGGACAGGACTGGAAGAAACCTTAAAATTTGATCTAAAAGAATAAATGAGGCCAAAGCGTGATTAATGGTTGAAGACAGATCTCTCCTATGCATGAACTTCAGCCTGAATGTTACTCAGAAGGGATTGTTGAAGCCCATACTTTTGTGTAAATTAATAAG
>PVJI01021343.1:0-27261 GCA_004026765.1 Micronycteris hirsuta
TAGAGGGAGCATTCCTCAACATAATAAAGGCCACATATGAGAAACCTACAGCCAACATTATACTCAATGGACAAAAACTAAAATCTTTCCCACTAAGATCAGGAACAAGACAAGGTTGCCCACTATCACCACTTCTATTCAACATAGTTCTGGAAGTTTTGGCCACAGCAATCAGACAAGAAAAGGAAATAAAAGGCATTCAAATTGGAAAGGAGGAAACAAAATTGTCGTTGTTTGCAGAAGACATGATAGTATACTTAGAAAAGCCTATAGACTCCGCCAAAAAGCCACTCGATCTAATAATTGAATTTGGCAAAACAGCAGGATATAAAGTCAATATCCAGAAATCAAAGGCATTTTTGTATACCAACAGTGAAACAGCAGAAACAGAAATCAGGAAAAAAATCCCATTTGATATAGCAACAAAAAATAAATAAAATACCTGGAAATAAACCTATCCAAGGAGGTAAAAAACCTGTACTCAGAAAACTACACAATACTGAAGAGAGAAATCATGGAAGACACAAACAAATGGAAACATATGCCATGCTAATGGATTGGAAGAATCAACATTATCAAAATGTCCATACTCCCCAAAGAAATTTATAGATTCAGTGCAATCCCTGTCAAAGTACCAATGGCATATTTCATGGATATAGAACAAACACTTCAAAAATTTATATGGAACCATAAATGATCCCGAATATCAGCTGCAATTTTGAGAAAGAAGAGCAAAGCAGGAGGGATCACAATTCCTGATATCAAACTGTATTACAAGGCCACTGTAATCAAAACAGCTTGGTGCTGGCATAAAAACAGACAGATAGACCAATGGAACAGAATAGAGAGCCTGGAAATAAACCCAAGTCTCTACGGGCAATTAATCTTCAACAAAGGGGGCAGAAGCATAAAATGGAATAAAAATAGCCTCTTCAACAAATGGTGTTGGGAAACCTGGATGGCTACCTGCAAAAAAATGAAACTCGAGCACCAATTTACACCATACACAAAAATAAATTCAAGGTGAATAAAAGATTTAAATGTAGGTCGTGACACCATAAAAGTTCTAGAGGAAAACGTCGGTAGGAAAATCTCAGACATTCCATGCAGCAACATCTTCAATGATATGTCCCCTAGAGCTAGAGACATAAAGGAAAGAATAAACAAATGGGACCTTATCAAAATAAAGAGCTTCTTTGGGGCTAAAGAAAATAGTATTAAAATAAAAAAGGAACCAACCGTATGGGAAAACATATTTGCCAATGATACTTCAGACAAGGGTCTGATCTCCATAATATATAAAGAACTCATATGACTCCACTCCAGGAAGACAAAAAACCCAATGAAAAAATGGGCAAAAGACATGAGCAGACACTTCTCAAAAAAGGACATACAGAGGGCCCAGAGTCATATGAAAAGATGCTCAACATCATTAGCCATCAGAGAGATGCAAATTAACACCACAATGAGATACCACTTCACACCAGTCAGAATGGCCATCATCAACAAACAACAGATAACTGTTGGAGGGGATGTGGAGAAAAGGGACCCCTACTGCACTGTTGGTGGGAATGCAGACTGGTGCAGCCACTGTGGAAAACAGTATGGAACTTCCTCAGAAAAATGAAAATGGAACTGCCTTTTGACCCAGCAATTCCACTACTGGAATTATACCCTAAGAATCCTGAAAAACCAATTCAAAAGAACCTTTGCACTCCAGTGTTCATAGCAACACAATTCACAATAGCTAAGTGCTGGAAACAACCTAAGTGCCCATCTACAAATGAGTGGTTCAAGAAACTATGGTACATTTACACAATGGAATTCTACGCATCAGAAAGGAAGAAGGAGCTTATACCCTTTGCAACAGCATGGATGGAATTGGAGAGCATTATGCTAAGTGAAGTAAGCCAGGCAGTGAGGGACAAATACCATATGATCTCACCTTTAACTGTATCATAATCAACACAAGCAGAAAGCAAGCAAAACATAACCAGAGACATTGAAATTAAGAACAGTCTAACAATAGCCAGGGGGGAGGGGGAGGGGACAATGGGGAGAAGGGTTTTCAGGAATCACTGTAGAGGACACATGGACAGAACTAAAGGGGAGGAGGGAGGTTGGGGGGGAAGTGGGGTTGGAGGGGAGGGGCGGAGGGGCGGGGAGAGGATGCAACTAACTGTAATTGGACAACAATAAAGTAATTATTTATTTAAGAAAAAGACATAAAGTTCAGTCTATATTGTCTTCTGTAGTACAGCCAGATGGCATCCCTTTCCACACAGAATGCAAAGTGATAACTATTGAAATGGTCATGGGGGATATAGTACAAATGTGTTTAACTTGGAGAAAGCAGGATCAAGAGCCATTCTCTGCATTTTTCCGTAAACTCATCTACAAGGTTAAGGGGAATAGCGATTATATTGTGGACAGGAGTGTCTAGTGGATGAAGCCGATATAGCAGTCCGTTAAACTGAAGATTCTGGCAACAGTTTAGGACAGCTTCACCACAGTGTTTTTTTTTTTTCCTGAAGAAGGCTCAAAGGGCATTTCTTAAAAGCAAAGATCACCAACATCCCTCACTTCCCCAGACCTTTTAGGATCTGATACACGTTACCTACTCCGACAGGTACCTGGGTTGTTGCTTGTCCTCTCCTACAGCAAAATCAGTGTGCTTCATTTTAGAAAATGTAACTTTACCCATTGTCTAATCATTCCCTTCTTGCACTCAAGTTCTTTGTTTGTAAAGGTCAGGTGCTTGAAGAACAAGGACATTTTTATAGTATTTAGGGAGGTCTATTGGGCTCCCTACTTTGGTTTCCTACTATGACCCATGGTAGTATACTCAACCAAGTGGTCATTATCTTTATGATATCAGACTATGCCGAATCAACATAACAATTAAAGTAACTGAACTGGAATGAAATCTGAATTTCCTAGGCTCACTCTTGTCCAGGCTGCCACTGAGAGTTTATACCAATCAGGATGATCTGGTGTTGCCTTTAGGAAACAAGAGTAAGGGAATAAGGTATCATACCCAGAAATGGTGAGGGCAAAACCTGAAATGGGTGTATATAAGTCCCAAGTTGAATATCTTTATAATACTCAGGAAGCTACCGAGAGAGGATTAACCCTTTCTGATTACAGTCACTTGGAGCAACAAAACTTCCTTGCTAAGATGTGTGAACCAAGAAGAGGTGAGGGTGGTAGTCAGAAACGTTTTTTAAATCAATTAACTTTCTCTTTTTTATTGTTATCTGATTACAGTTGTCCCAATTTCCCACCCCCATTGCTCTGCCTAGCCCCATGCACCCCCTCCACTCACATAGTCCATTCCCACCCTGCTGTCTTTGTCCTTGAGCCCTCTACCATGTTCCTTGACTTGACCCTTCCTGTTTATTCTTTCTTTCTGATGATCAAAATCACAAGATACCTGTGGATAGTAAGGAGTATGAAGGATGCATTTAATATCTTGAGAATCGCTGATTGCTGAGCAGTTCTGTGACAAAAAGCTCACCATTGTCAGATTTCAAATGTTCCAGAAAGTTAAAAACATGGCAAGTATTCAGTTCAAGGGCTGCAGTGGTGGAGATGGAGTCAGCGGACTGGACTAAAGTAGCTGCTCTCTAGCCTAAAAATGTGTCAGCTGCAATGCAGCTTGACGTTTCTAAGCTCCTGGGGTCTTCTACACTATGTGAGCATGATGAGCCTTGTAAGCTCAAAGGCAAATGTAAGCTGGCAGTTAGTATGTAAGGGATTCTTATGCACTTGACTTCTATCATTTCAATTCATAATCTCAGTCTTCATCATGTTCCTAATGCATGTATTAGTTTTCTAGGGCTGCCATAACAAAATATCACAGATGGAGTGGCTTAAAACAGAAATTTATTTTCTTATGGTTCTGAAATCTTGAAGTTCAAGATCAAGGTGAAGGCAAATTGATTTTTTTTTGAGGTCTCTCTCCCTGTTTTGCACATGGCTGCCATTCTGCTGCTTCTTTATATCATTATTCCTCCTTGCTCATGCTCCTCTGGTGTCTCCTGTGTTTCTAAATGTTTTCTTCTTACATGAACATCAGGCAGATTAGATTAGGGCACACCCATATGGTGTCATGTATCTTAATGGAATATCTTTTTAAAGTCTCTATCTGCAAAAATAGTCATACTCTCAGGTGCTTGAGCTTTGGTCTTTAACTTATAAATTACTCCCTTAACAACATGTTCCCTTAAATATTAGTGTTGTGAAATGTCTACTTCGTTAAGGTTACTTTCTCTCAGATACATCATGTGGTAGGAAAACTCCCATTACTTCCCTAGAAGGGGCTCAGAGAAAGGAAAATTCTAGAAGCCAACACTTGGCAAAGGATGAAAAGGCATCGTCTCTTTTGCCCATCTTCTCATCATCACGCAGGCGAACATACTGAGGACTGGGTCATCTGTTGAGCACAAAAGATGGGTTTATATTCCAGTGAATGGATCTTCTTAGGATAAGCAATCTGATCCATAGAGAGATACCCACCTAACTTATTGATTTGGGTTCTATGTGGTCCAGATTTGTTTCTAGCTATTTTCAAGAGTTGTCTGAAAATTGGGCTGCTTAGGAAGCTGAATCCCTCTACGTTTCACAGGAAGGAAGTGAATATTATTGTAGCTGTTTCCATTAGAAGAGTAGTGGCCATAGCCCTGTGAAGGCAAAGACAGAGTACGCAAGGCCAAGTCTGACTATTTAGCCAGTAAAGATACTGGGTTGGCCAAGAAGTTTGTTTGTTTTTTCTGTAGGATGACTCTAGTAGCACTTAGTTGTTTTTAATTTCATTAATTTAAAAAACAATTCTGTTAGATCATAATGTAATTACTGTGATATAAGTGTATATTTTTAAAAAGGCATCAAAATTGGTGGATTTTTGTATAGCTATTTTAATACTGAAGATGGAAGAAAATACACAACATTTTTGGTATATTATGCTTTATTATTTCAAGAAAAGTAAAAATACAACTGAAATGCAAAAACAATTGGGCAGTATATGGAGAAGGTGCAGTGACTGATTGAACATGCCAAAAGTGGTTCCCAAACAAGAATAAACTAAAGAAGTTCATCATCACCAACCCGTTATTATATGAAATGTTAAAGGGTCATGTTTAAGAAAAAAAGATCAAAACTATGAACAACAAAATGGCAAACACACATCTATCAACAATTGAATATAAAAAGCAAACTAAGCAAACAAGAATAAAAAAGACAGAAGCATGGATACAGAGAGTGTTTTGATGGTTGCCAGATGGAAGGGGAGTGTGGGAGGATGGGTGAAGAGGTAAGGGGATTAAGAAGTACAAGCAGGTAGTTACTGAATCAACATAAGGATGGAGAATACAGTGTAGGAAATGGAGTAGCCAAAGAACTTATATGCATGACCCATGGACATGAACAATGGTGTGGGGTTGCCTGGCAGAGTGGGGGGTGCTGGGTGGAGAGGGATAAAATTGGGACAAATGTAATAGCATAATTAATAAAATGTAGTTTAAAAAGTTAAACATAAAGTTAAAAAAGTGGTTTGCAATGTTTTATGATAGAGATTTATCACTGGATGATGCTCCATGGTCAGGTACACAAGTTGAAGTTGATAGCTATCAAACTGAGACATTGAGAATGATCAATGCACCATGAGGGAAATAGCCAACATAATCAGAATATCCAAATCAATGAAGTTATTGGTGAAAATGAAAAATGTGTCTTTTATTTTACAGAAAAAACTTTTGGCCAACCTAATATAACAGCCACTTTAGATTCACAGTTTATTACTTAATTCATACAGTGAAAGGAAGAAATAGCCAATGGTGAGAGCCCCTTGCTCCTTGATCCCCCACAAAAAAAGGATGACATTGTAACAAAGCACCAGTGACTGCAGTGTGAGCTGTAGAATCAATTCCCAACTGCAGCTCATTGATTTTATAGTCTGTAGGTACACCTTGAAGTAGAATGAGAACACATATTTTCTGAACCTTGGAGACAGTGCAAAACTGTCTCATGATGGTATTCCAGGGGGAAAAAAGGGATGCATGAGATATGGTTGTAAGGTAGTGTCTTACAAGCCTAGAAGATGGTTATCTTCTCCACAGAGAGGATCACAAGACAGTCTGCCGAGACTGAGATACCAGTCCTTCAAGCCTTTGCCCCACGGCCTATGTAAAAACAGGTAAGGTCACTAGGACACTGTAGTGGTGCCATTCTCTTCCAGATCTCCCCTGCTCCTGGTACGTGAAGACTGAGGTAAAGATTCAGGGTCATTTTCAGAAGATCCTATACCTTCTATCAGTTAGATAGTTCTTGATAACATCACTGAATTTTATGCAAGGAAAATGATTTCTGGATGTTGATTGCAAGGTCAAATTTGTATATTCTGTAGCCATAATTCAATCCTATAGTAGCAAAATTACTCACTTTAAGGAAAAAATCAAGTTGAATGTTGAAGTAAAGATGCATTAATGGGGGTTGCCTATTATCTCTGTCTTTGATTTTACTGACTGTAATATTACGGACAGGAATTCAGTCACATCCTGGACAGTTACTAGGTTTCATTGTAAAAAAGAAACCTTAGCAGAAAACATCACAGTTCCTTTTAAAAGTCCTTTTGCAGTTAAATGTACTTAAATTATTCAATGTTGGCAGATAGTTGGAGCCATCTATCTCATTAATGGAAGTATCTATGGGTCGGTTTCCCTTTTTTGTGTAAATTATGGCTCATTGTAATGATAGGTTAGGTCAGTTGGGGTGTCTGGAGGCCAGAAACTTTGGGGAAAAAACAGTGTGTTTTAGGAATAGAACAGCTCTGTTTTCCATTTCATTCTAATGTGAAAAATCATGAGGTTAGCATAATTATACTGAAGTTATAACAGACTCATTCAACAAAATGTTTTTTTCAGTTGTGGTAGAGTATGTGATTTTTCAAAATGTGAGAAACTTAATCGTATTTCCTGCCATAAGAGCATATGATTTTTAAAGAATATATAGTTGTACAGATAAATTAATGTCCTTAGTCAAATAATTGTACAATTTTAGTTCATCACCTTGGCAAGTTGAGAAAGAAAATGCATTGCATCATAACACCTTTCACTGAAACATTACCGAAATAGACAATTTTAATAAGCTATAGTGCTCAAGAGACATGAAAATAGAGTACAAGAGTCAGTTTGGGAATACACAATAAGGATTAGTCACATTGCTTATTCAATATCATACCCCATAGCATCCAACTGTGTACTATATTTGGTATTAGCAGCTCACAGTAGAAAAGGAAGAGAATAATTAAACAGCAGGAAGAGTTCTCTATGGCTACTTAATACAGAAGACTCTAACATAGGGAGTGAAAACCTGGAGGATTTATAAAATGGTTCAATAAGTTATGAAGACATCATAACTTATGCTGATATATATTTGAGTCACATGTGTTCTATCTCTTCCATTTTAATTATATTTTGATATTTTATATGTGTGTATTAATTATAGTATATGAATATAATTGTTATATATTCACACATGAAAATAATTTGTAAAAATATAAATGTTAGCTATATATGATTGATTGTATTTGTTCATTAAGTAAAGAAAATAAGTAAGGTTTGGAACTAAAGGGATAATAACTCCTTTTAGGCAAATTACTAAGTTATTCTTCATTTTGTGCTTGAGGTAAAACAGACAAAACATATCACACTACTTATAATACTTGTGATTAAATATGCAAACATATTTCAATGATACAGGATATTTTTTTAGCCAACAAGCTCAAAAACCTATTGTTTAAGAAAAATAAAACTCAATGACTTCACAAAAAAGTAATATTTCAAAATACCATGTATTTGTTTCTTATTGTTATTATAATAAATGACTACAAATTGAGTGACTTAGAATAACACCTACCTATTCTGGAGATTAGAAGTCTAAAATGGGTTATAAAGACTATTCTCTGAGACTCAAGGGCAGATTTCTTTCCTTGCTCTTTTCCAGTTTCCAGAGGCCGCCTACATCCTTTGACTGATGGCCCTTTTCCTCCGTCTTCATAGCTAGAATGCAGCATCTTCAAAATTCCTTCTCTCTCCCTCTGCTTCAGTAATTACATTGCCTTCTGTCTGACTCAAACTCTACCTGGGTGTCCTGTATGGATCACTGAAATTACAGTGGGTACACCTGGGTAACCCCGGATAATCTGCCATCTCAAAATCTTTCTATCACATCTACAAACTCTCCTTTGCTATACAGTAGTTACAGATTCTGGAGGTTACAACATGGACACCTCAGGAAACCATTCTTTTTCCACACATATAAAACAAAATATTCCTAATCAAAAATGTTTTACTTAATATGGGTAACCACTCACAACATCTTTACTTTCCTCCTTCTATTAGTTCCTCTAGAAAGCAAAAGGAGGAGGAGGGGGAATAGAAGAAGACATTGTGTATGAAGTCAGGCAGGGTCTCAGTTTACCACAGAAATATGGAATAAAACTGAAAACATAAAATACTACCCAACCAGATTTATTAAATTAGGGTTCAAGCCAAGTAATTCTAGATAAATCATTTTATCATAATTTTCCCTATCTTGAATCATTAATATTGAATAATCTCTTTTCTTTTGTCTAGGATATGTATTCAGGTAACATTTCAAAGTGTCTATAATTTCTGTATGCCTATACATAAGAATACTTTTGCTGACTTCACATATTAAAGACAAAGTTAGTAGTTGGAAAACTACTGAGGGAGCAGGTCCTTTTCATATTAATTCTGAACACATTACTTCATTATATTATGAAATTATGAACAATCTAATTTTCCTGCTATGAAGATCACTTTCTTTCACTTTTTTATTTTCCTTTGCCTTAATAAACTCTGAAGATGAACCAGAAACTTTCAGGATGACCTCACAGAGATTAGCACATTTAATCCTTGAAACACCCTGAGGTATGTATTATAATCATTAACCATTTCAAATGTAAGAAAAATGAGCTATAACGTTCTTACATAATGTATTTGACACATAAATGCATTGTCAAAGTGGCTAATTATGTTGCAGTAACAAATAACTGTAGAAACACAAAAAAGTTGCTTCTTTACAAAAGTATTGTTTAGTCAGGCAATTTTCCAAGGCAGCCATGTTCCTTGTGTTGGTTCAGAGTTCAGCTGTCTTGATATGATGACCTAACCTATGCTTCCATACCCAGAGCTATAGGGAAAGAAAGTGAAGAAAGATCTGTACTAACAATTAAATAACTCAACAAAAGTGACATACGCCTGCCTTACTCATAGGTCAGAATTATGGTCCAATCTAAATAAAATTATGGTGATCAGGAAATATTACTCTGTCATGTGTCTGGAGGAAAAGATAATTAATGAGTTACGGGTTATGTTTACAAACATATATGACAATGGCAGAACCAGAATTACGAACACAAACAAACCAGATCAGCAGTACACTTAAAACATGCATAATTTTTCTATTATGTAAATTACCAGTATTTCGGCAATTAACTTAACATATTTATTTGTACCTACTTACTTTGTGCCTGGCAATGGCCTAGAAGCTGTAAAATCTGCAATAAATAAGGCCCTTGACTTCATGCAGCTTAAATTCTAGCCATTGTTCTCTTATCATGAAGGTTTCTTTCCTTTCAATCTGTGTCCTGATTGGAAATTTAGTCTATTAAATTCCGTTTAGTTTCACCTCCTCCTCCTCCTCCTCCTCCTTCTTCTTCTTCCTTCTTTGGATAATCTTTTTTCTTCACTTATCCAGTTTTATCAATTCTATATCCCCAACACAGAGTGCAATATACCATTAGTTTATGTTTTACTAAGAAAGTAAATGTCCTGCCAATTAAACTATGACATTTATTGTAAGCCTCTTCCTTATTTGAAGAATATTAAAATGTAGAGAAAATAAGTATTTTAATTAATTTAATGCAGCATGTCTTGAGTAATTACTTATTTCTAATTTATCTTTTTTTCTAACTAGAATAGTTATAATTTTTCCTTTGGTGTTTTTCTGACATTAAATAATGTCTATCTCTTTCCTTTATCTCTTTTGACTTTCCTTAAATCTGGAGAGAGAACATCAATGTATCTAGATTTTAATGTTCTTGACCAATTAAAAAGTGTTTGCCATCCTATCTTATTTTCCTGATCTTTCTTTTATCTTATCTTGTCTGCTTTCCATTTTATACCCTGTATTGAACAGATATGTGGGCATCTGCACAATTTCAAATACTGTCTTTTCTAAAGATACAGCTCCCTATGGTAGACAGTGAGATATGCCAATTAGATCATAACACCAAGTATAACATACTGTTCAGCTGCATGGGGGACAGCCAAATCCTTTAGGGTAAGCTTCAAAAGCAAAAAACTGTTTTGCCCCAGGTCATGATTTTTGGGGGACAACTCACATTTGGTGGCAGAGTGGTAGGAGTATAAAGCTTAGCCAAACCAACACCAAGGCAGGTTTCATGAACAATATTCACTTCAGTATTTTCCAAAGCTTTGGTGAGCCTGCACTGCAGCTCAACTTACCTTCTTCACAATCCTATCTCCTTTTTTATTTCAAAAGTATTGATCCCCAATGAATATTTTCTACTATAAACTGTGCTTGCTGTAAACTGTGTTGTCCATTTACATAATTAAGAAGAATTGTCCTGCATCACAAAAATATATACATTTAGAGTTGGGTTTCATGGTTATAGTGACTTTCCTACCTCTGTCCTGATATTCTCTAAAGAGACTGAGACCATTTGGAAATATTGCGGAATAACACATTGATTCTTTACATTGATTAGATTATGTTTATTTATTGGGCTGATTGAGTAGATAAGGTTAACACACCAGTGGGCTTGGTAGGACACATAAACGTCATAGACTAGCAGCAGCAAAGCCCTGTGAATATTCAGTGGCCTTCCATGTCGGTAAGTCTTTTAAGGGTAGAGTGGATAAGGAATTTTCTCCAATATAAAAGATAATTGCATCTTGTAAGTCCTACAATTAAGAAAAAATATATATAATGTTGTTAAGTCTTTGAGATTCTGTATGTAACACATTTAATAGCTGTGGATATTGTTATGGTTTATACAGTTTTGATTTAAAAGGTTTCCAGCTTCAAATGGAACTTGAAGCAGGAAAAGTGTCTGCAGCAGTTCTAGGCCCATATGATTCAACAAATCCTATAATATAGGACTGATCAGTAAAAATGTGGAGTTTGTATTAAGATTCAAAGGGAAAATTATAATGCAGACATCTGAGGTTCTGGAACAAGATGATGTCATGAGAGAAAGAAGGAGCTTATACCCTTTGCAACAGCATGGATGGAACTGGAGAGCATTACGCTAAGCGAAATAAGCCAGGCGGTGAGGGACAAATACTGTATGATCTCACCTTTAACTGGAACATAAACAACAAAAGAAAAAAGCAAGCAGGATATAACCAGAGACATTGAAATTAAGAACTATCTAACAATAGCCGGAGGGGAGGGGGGAAGAGACTGTGGGGAGAAGGGTTTTCAGGAAGTACTATAAAGGACACATGGTAAAAACGAAGGAGAGGGGGTGGAAGCAAGGGAGGGAGATGGGTTTGGATGGGGTGGGGGGAGGGGAGGGGAGAAAATGCAGACAACTGTAATTGAGCAACAATAAAGTAATTTAAAATTTTTAAAAAATGATGTCATGAGCAGCAGATAACTATAAACCTTGTGAATGAAAAACAGATCCCTGACTTTTACTGAACTTGAGTAGAGAAGGAAAACTTGACCATGAGACACCATGTGGCCATGACACTAGAGCAGCCTGTTATCAGCCAGATCCTCTCAAATTCACCAAGCCATAAGGTCAGATGGACCATCACCATCCATTTTAACAAGGACATGGTAAATGTGAGGTTGAGCTTGAGCATGCCTGTAAGGCAGAAGTAAGATGCACAGTCAGATAGACCGAATTCCACATCTTCCAACACTGTTGTACCAGTGCTCTTCCTTCAACGTATACCCAGTTCAGGTCATTCCCATAAACCCCCTTAAGGAAAACAGAAAAGAAAAAAAAAATGTCTATTTTGCTTTTATATGGATTGTCTTACTATGTGACTGAAAGTCAAAAGTGGATGGTGGTTGCCTTATACTTCTTTCAGGAGTGATCCTGAAAAGCAGTTTGGTAAAATGTTCCAAATGGGCAGAGTTTCAAGAGCAGCATCCCATAATCTTCTTTATGTCGAAAAAGGGATCTCAGGGTTATTAGATATATGGCCACATGTGTTGTTAGAAATGTGTGCTGGGGCTAGGATATAAAAGGATTGAAAGAGGCAAGGGATTCAGGAGGAGTGGCGTGAGGATGAACACATGAGTATGGGCACAATGTATGAAGATCTTTCTATCACATATTAACAATCTGGAGAGGACATTAACCGCAGATGTTGAATTAAATATCATAGGACAAAATTACTGGGTAGGGTGACATCCCCCAGCCTCTGCCACTGACCACCTAGCACTGGTACAATGGACACAATAAAGAAGTGGTCAGTATGGCAGAGGTGAGTGGTATGCAAGGTGCCAACAGAATAGACTCTCACTTATCAAAGCTATTTTAGTCACTTCCAATGTCAAATCCAGCCTCCTATAAATAAATATGATTGCTGAGGCCCTAGTATGGCCCTAATCTTCCAGAAGACACTGTCAAGATACTTGTGTTAGGCTCTTTCCAAATCAGAATGGCCAGCAGTTTGGTCTTATAGAGACACATATCGTAGATATGAGTTTGCCATTCTTGGCCTCAGGACCTCAACAATCACCACTATTTGAGAGTTCACAGAGTGTTTAATGCAGTATTCTGGAGCCCACCTGACATTGCCTGGGACAAAGAGACACACTTTTAGTACATGAGTGGGATCCACTGGCCATATCACCTACTCTACCACTCAGGATCTAGTGACCAGCTGTATAATTGAAGCAGTGACTGATACATACTTAAGTCACCGACTTGAAAGCGATATTCTTAAAAAATGAGATGTCATCCCCCAGGAGGCAGTACACATATTGAATCATAGACATTGGTATGGCTTTGTGTCCCAACAGAATGAATACATGATTCTGAGGTATAAGGACAGGAAGCAAAGGAGACCCACTTGCCATCATTCCTGTGACTCACTAAGGAACTTTGTACTTCATATCCATACAAATCTGGACTCTTTAGAATGGACATCCAAGTTGCTAAGAGTCAGAATTTTGCCAGGGAAAACAGCAAATATTCCACTTACATATAAACTATACCTGTTAGCTGGGCATTTTGTGCTCCATGCACCAGGGACAAACAGACAAGAGGTAGAGTCACCATTTTGGCAGTAGTCATTGACCCCAATTATCATGAAAGTTAAAAATTGTGAAGAATATATGGGGAGGACAGTTAAGTGCCTCTTGATTAATTCTTTGTCCAATTGTGACTGGAGAAGACAAATACAGCAACCTGGCCTTAGAAGTCATGAAGTTCAGTGATGAGGGCCTGGGACTAATAACTACATCATCCATGAGGCCAGCAAAGATTGTTTCTGAGGATGAATGCGAGGAAGCTGAACAGTGGAGGAAAAACCCTGTGAGTATCGATTGGGCCCTGCGTATAGCTACAGCCTAGGAGCTGTAGCTTGTCCACCTAACCTCTCTCTTCTAAATTTCTCTTCATGACAAGAGCTCCATGGATTCATGAAGCTGATCACTGAAAGTATATAGAGAAATAGATCTAAGAAGCACAGGAGTGCACTGTGATGGTCAGAGAGTTAGATACCCCATCCAGATTCCCCTTCCAGAAAGCTGTTCCTGCTCTGCAGTGGGGAGTGCAATCAGCACCCTCCTGTAGCTATTACCACCTTCATGGCTTATCTCTGCAATAGATAGCTGCCTTCCTGAAAGTCACATGTTACCCAGGGAAGCCAGTATCTGATAAGTGAGAAAAGTGGGAATATGAAGACCTGATAGAGCCTTGTCTGGTGTGGCTCAGTGGATTGAGTGTCGGCCTGAGAACCAAGAGGTCACCGGTTTGATTCCCAGTCAGGGTACATGCCTGGATTGCCTGGGTTGCAGGCCAGGTCCCCAGTTGGGGGTACGTGAGAGACAACTGATTGGTGTATCTTTTGCATATCAATGGTTTTTTTTTCCTCTCTTTCTCCCTCCCTTCCCCTCTCTCTAAAAATAAATTCTAAAAAATATTTTAAAAAATAATAAAGGTCTGATAGACATCAAATGCTATCTGGTGATATTTTCTCCAGAGCTTGAAGTTGCTTTGGTCAAAACAAAACAGGTTTGCATTGCACGGGCAACTGTTCTTTAAAGATAAAAGTGAAGCAAATGTGAAGACCTATGAAGAAGGGACAGTGACTGCTATACTGGATGTTTCCAAACACTTTCCATTGCACAGAATAGAAAGAGTCCGTTTTTAGTACTTATAACTCTTGAATTTCCTGGCACAGCTTGGGTCCTTCCATAAACTCTCCCACTTGGGGGGGAGGGGTATTTTTTTTTTCCTTTTCTTTACTTCAATCTTAGGAGAAGTAAATTTCTATTTCTTACAACCAAAAGTTCTTAGACTTGGGCACGTTATCTGTTTCTGCTTACTAATGTATGTTCTTTCATAAAGACCAATTTTTTGATGAAAAAAATCTATTTTCTTTTGATTCCTACAGTACATAATTTCAAGTATTTGCTTTTCTCTCACATTTGCCTGATACGGCTACTTTTACTTCACTTTACAGAAAATTTCATAGGACCTTTTGGTTTTTCCTGCTTCAATTTTTATTATATATTTAGTCAGAAGAAATTTATTCAGATACATTATTTTTCATTAATTAAGATGTGAGAATGTTCCTTACTTGGGAATACTTTTCACATAAGCATTAGTTAAATCCCCTCCCCATATATAGACCAGATATCTGTCCTATTCCCATAAGCCAACTGCATTCATAAAACACAGATTTCCTGGACTGAACCCCCAAAGAAGATCATTGCTTGGTTTTCTGATGACCTAAAATAAAGGACAATAGGATGCAGAGAATGCATCGTTTCCAGGAATATTCTCATATCCATCTCGCTGAAAGTGCTTTGTTTCTGATGAAAATTCTTCTAGGTTGCAGTATTGTATATTTCTATACCACTTTCCGTCTTTCTGACTCCCTGCTGCATTGATTTCTTAAAATTGTAATCCCCAAATGACTCTAAAACTATGGGCAAGAGTACAAAAACCTCGTCAAAATGTATCATCTGCACAGCATAATGGCAACTCTCTGCTTTCCAGTTAGTAGAGACCCGTGTGTCTGGGTCAGACTTTAAAGAATAAATGGAATTTCTTTGTATGTTTCCATTGATGAGTCTGCTTGACATCTTGAGTAAAATATGGGCGAGTCCATAATTATCTTTTTGCAATCTAGTTAAATTATGTCTGTCATTAGTGGAAATATCTTCTAAACTTTGCTATCAGTTATGTCTGATTTTCACTCTAGTGATTTATCATTCTTCCCCACTCCCACCAGCTTCTGGTCTCTGTCAGCCACAATAATTTTGAAGTCATAAATAGCTTTGTATTTATTTGATATATGCTTATTTTTTCTTCCATTCTCTTCATTCTTGACCATGCATTATCGATGATTACAACAGCCTTTGCACTCACCACTTTGCTCTTGTTCATTAAGCTGCCATGTCTTTGCTTCGCACTCAGCTTTCAGTGTCCAGCTTTGCTAAGGCTCGTGCTCTACAAGCCATCTTTTTCAATCGATTACCTTAAACTTGTGAGTTATGAAGCAACATGGACGCATTTTAATGATCACATGGTGACTGAAAAATAAGCCAGATACAAAGGCACACATATGTACTGTATGATTCCATTTATATGAGTTGCAAAAGCCAGGGAAAATAAAATTAAGGTGACAGAAATCAGAATAGCCTATGTCTGTGGTGGGTGTGTACTGACTTAAAGAGGGTGCACACAAATTTCTTTAGATGATTCACTCTATTCAGGTGAAACAACACAGGCATATACACTGATCAAAACTTATTACACTGTACAGTTAATATTGGTACATTTAACTGTTTGTAAATCTTAACTCAATTTTAAGAAACATGTGAGAGAAGTGATACAAGACCTGGGAAAAAAACAAATCACCGTTACTAAAAATCAAAAACCAAAAACCACAAAACAATGCTGGTACAATGGGTAGGTTTACTTTGTTAAAATTAATTGAGCTTTATACATCATACACATATGTATATAATATATAAATATATATCAATAAGGTATTAAAATAACCTTCAAGAATTTTTAAGTCAGTACTCAGCACTGAAATATTTCTTGAGAGAATTATTATAACTAAAACAGAAGAATCATTCACAATTTTAATTTTTATGATGAAAAAAGAAAGAGAAAAAATGCAACAGAGGAGAAGAGAGGAAGGTGATGATGAATAAGACCGAAAAAAGACACCTTTGAAAGAGGTAAAGTTTTAAGTTTTAAGGAGTCGTGGAGTCTGCCCCATGTAAATTTCAACTCTGCCCTCCTGGCTGACAGCTGTTTTCAGGATAAGAAAGAGATAAATTAGAATGATTTTTACTTGAAGAAAGCAGATGATTCCTTAAGTGCATAAATTTCTGCACCTGAAGATTACAAAGACAGGAAGAAATACAGTTTGTACAGTCTTTATTTTTAGAATTGAATCTTTGCCTATTAGTTGCACAGCCCATGCCAAAGTCTAGTTGTCACTAATGTAGCCAATTTTAAAATAAGAAATAAATATTATTGTCCCCAAAATGTTGCTTTACTTGATTTGTTTGCATATATTGCCTGTTCAATAGATGCATCTCTTGTTATATGCTTATTTTCCAATTTTACACATTTGTCAATAGGCATTTTATTTCCATATATATTAATAGATGCACTGTTAGGCTATTATTGGCACAAATATTAATAATTGCAAAGCTGCTATAAAACTACAGTCCTCCAATCGTCCTACATGAGAGAAATGTTTTTACTCAGGTTTAGTAACTGGGTGACAACGGTATAAAGCTGCAAGCACTTAGGTTCTTGTAAAAGTGTTTTAGCAATTTAGCAATATTCTCATGATCTTTACTGAAGAGGAACCAAACATATTGAGGTTGTTATTCTATTATGAACCTGTCAGCGTATCTTTTTAGATGTCTATCTAATCCCCTCCTCAGGAGCATTCCTAAATTGTGCTCTGTTACAAGAGACTTCGTATGATATAGGTCCTTGTTGGACTAAGTTATTTTCATCCCTAAAAAATAAAAATAAAAAAGTCATGGAACTCTCTCTCTTATTATTTTGAATGAGATGAGAAATAGAGAGGCCTATTTAAGTGGGAGACAGGAAAGGCCACGTCCCTTCTCCTTCATGCCTCTGGGGTGGTAATGGTC
This sequence comes from Micronycteris hirsuta, assembly GCA_004026765.1. Lineage (NCBI taxonomy): Eukaryota > Metazoa > Chordata > Mammalia > Chiroptera > Phyllostomidae > Micronycteris > Micronycteris hirsuta. The sequence goes on from PVJI01021343.1 coordinate 17,425, forward strand.
ATGTAAAGTCATTGGGAGGAGAAGTGTATGTCCATCTTCCAGTGGAGCCAAAAGGGGAGGGGTCCTTCTGCAAAAGTTATGTTTGAGAGGGAATAAAAATAAGCAAATATCAAAGTAATGCCTTTTATTCCTATGCACAGGCTGAGATGATTGGCCCCAATTTGCACAGGATGATGGTTGAAATTCTATCTTAATTAGGCATCATCTGTTCAGAATTTTGGTTATACTGATACATAGCAGAACATGTGTCCAGTCACACTGCAAAGAACCAAAGGCAGGAAGCCAACACAAAGAGTAAAGAACACAGTGAACTATGCTGATGTCATCTTACCTGTGGAATTAGAAATGTAGCAAGAGCAACACAGCTGCCAGGGGTGCCTCAGGGTTAAAACAAAACAAATACTCTCATTTTAATTTAGATTATTCCTTGGTATCAAAAATAAAAGACGCTGTCAGTATTTTTTTCTTATCCTGGAATACAGAGGCATAATTAGGATATCGGTCAATAAAATGTCTATAAAGTAAATACAAACATATAGAAATACATATATTTCATTTTACATATATGCACTTAGCTTTATCTACATATCCTTAGCCATATATATAAAGTATATATTATGCATACCTATAAAGTATGTATATATTATGTATATATACTTAGCTTGAAAACAGAAGCTTCTAGACATGGACATAATTACAAATATCTATGTGCTCATATACTTGTCTAGGTATTTAATACATATTTCTTTTATTAACATAGTAATTGCTATAAATCCAGAAGGAATAAAAGCTAGAGACACTATAAAGATCTCACTTTCCATGTAAAGATGTGAGACTATATTAGCCAAGAAAATATGTCAACTCTTCATTTTCTTTTGAATAGCAACATCAATCATTGCATGACAGTTTACATGAAAACAGTCTAGGTTAATTTTTCTCTGAAACAGAATGTTTTTATATTAGAGGACTAAATTTGAAATTTAATATGTGTGCATACCTTATTCACTTTTATAAGCTGCATTATGTAATGAAAAACAAAGGAACAAATACAAATAAATTTTTCTCAAAGTTATTTTTATGAGGAAAGGATATTAATAGCTAATAGTTGAAAACAGCTAACATTTATTCACAACTTAATATGTGCTATATAGTTTTCTAAGTGATCTATATTTAATAACTCATTAAATCTACATTACATTCATGGGGAGTAGCTGATTTTATAAATGAGTAACGCAGGGCAGAGAGAAGTAAAATAACTCAAGTTCAGAGTTTAATCAAGTTCTCAGGATGTCAGGAATTTGAACCTCAGCTGCCCAGCTAAATGCTTATATGCTACTTATATGCTTTATCCTGTGACATAAACTCTTTTCTTGTTACTGATCAAGTTTCCCTAGATTTATAGATTTAAATCCGTACAAGCCTTACTTCCTGAATTTGCAGTTAACAAGTTATTACATTACAAAAAGAAATGTTTCTTTTTCATTGTAATTTTATGTTACTTCAGAATGTTGAGGAATAAAGTTAGGGTGTTAATAAATATATAAAGTGAGTAGTAACAAATTTGTATTTCAAATGACATCACTGCTATGGATGTGGAGAACAACGCATTTTTAATCTTCAAGACATATATAGTAAAGGAATAACCGTGATGAATGTCCTATTATCTAGACCTTGAAAAACTAAAAAAACAATGATACTATGTCATACAAAAAGTATTCAAATTTTCTTTGTGCTTTCAATGATTGGTGATGTGTTGAGAAAAAGCAAAGTTTACCCATACTAGTTTCTGATGCTATTCTGTGACTTTTGAACTATCCCAGTCAAGATCGTGCTACTTTGTAAAATATAAACATAAGCAAGACGATTAACAATAATAAGTAAAATGTTAAGACTTGAGAGATATACATACACCCAATATAATAACCACAGAGAAAAATCAAGATCCATGACAATTTTAGCTACTCTCCCTGGAAAATCATTCTAGAAAAATATGTAAGGTTCTTGGAACTTTAACGTCACCCTATCTCACATTGTGCTTGAAGTTGCAATCAATTTCAGGTGGTATGTGACACTAGATTGGAGACACCAGTAAGCGATGTTCAAGATTTAATTCTTAACAGGGATTTTGTTCTGCTTGGATCTTAGAAATGGTATTTCCTTCTCACTCATCCTTCTGTGATGACTCTAAATCCTTTAAAAGACCCTCTACCAATAACACTTGTCGTACTTAGCACTCAATAGCTCTGAGCTGCAAAGTAAGGAAGAAACCAAATGTTTTAGTGGTATTGACCTGGAGGCATAGGTCAAAACGGATATGTACAAATCACAAGATTTATTAAAGTCATTGTCAAACTCCTGCCCCTAAAAATTTGCAATTAGCCACATGGGAATATAAAGTCATTCTTCAAATCTCTTTGACTTATTCCTCATAATGTTAGTTTGTCTTCTCTCTGTCTCTCTCTTCAGAGAGAGGGAAAAAAAAAACAGTCTTAATCTAGATGCGATGCAACATTTATCTTTACAAGGGAAGAGACTGATAACTCGACGTTGAGACTGCCCCAAGTCTATAATTTCTTCAAAAAAAGAGACAAATATATGAGCATAATGTATCACCAAACTTAAATCATACTTGAAGGAGCAAAAGCTCACAGAACAATCAAGCATGCAATTCCACCAGAAAAAAAAAAAGGCAACATTGCATTTTACTAACGAGTAACATTAATTTAAATATTAATTTGTTTATTTGATAGGCATAAAATAATTAACATTTTTAATGATGAAGTAATTGAGTTCCACACACAGACACATATACCCAGTTTATACTATTCCTGGATTATTTACTGTTAAATAACTAGTAATTAGCTCAAGTGAAAATACAGAGACCATGTAGTGTTGCTTCAGTCTTCCCTGGTGATTGTAAACTACCCATTAGCAAAATTGATCTCGAAAACATTACATTTTGCTTGTCCTCACTATCCTCAGCATCACTACCCTAAACCAATTTTCATCATCTTTCACTTGGACCATCTCCAAATTTTTCCTTCTCCATTTGACCCCCTTAAGTAAATTTCCATAAGGACCCAATGGTACATCTTAAAGAAAATGTGGCATGTCATGCCCTGATTTAAATTCCTCAGTGTCACCCTGGTACACATTCTGGTGTCTCTCAAGTGGAGAAGTTTAGTTAGAGAAACTCTTTAACACTTGAATTCCCAACCAATCATACTCTCTTCCCCACTACTATTTGTCATAGAACTAGGAGCCATTTCCATCAAAATCCCCCTCGGTGGTTCTACTTCAAATGTCATCACTATCTTTTACCTATCCTTCCTCAACCTGACTTATTAGTAAAACTGCTTAAAGTGGTAAGCTGAGCTTATTATGCTGTGATTTCTTTTATTTGCAAATCTTATTTTAACTCTCATTACTGCTCAAACTTCCATAGTACTCACCATTAATAATTGTGGTACTGTGACTTATAAGAATTATTTATTTGCTCATTCAGTGGCCAAAATATACTTCTCATATATATTTGCTCTTCATCCACAGTTCCTGGCTCCCAGCTCCTCAAAACTCTTAGAATTTGCTGAGCAATAAAAGCAATGAGAATAGCTTTTGTTATATTTGGTCTCTTGTCCTCAGTTCCTGAAATCACCTCAGAACCATAAAAGTGAACTAAAAGTCCTATTCTTCATAATAAGCCCCTTTCCACCACAATTAAATTTATGACATTATGATGACTTTTGGAAAGCACCTAAGGATAGGGTCTTATTACCAGGAGAATCAACCAAGAAGGGAAGCACGAAAAATTTAGTGTTATCCCTTCATTTTCGGAAGAAAGGATAATGGCTAAAGGTTAAATCAATCATCAATGGCCAATGGTTTAATCACCCATGCATATGTAATAAAGTCTCCATAAAAACCCCAAAAGGAGGGGATCTGTAGGGCTTCCAAGTTGGTAAGCATGAACACCTCTGTGATCCACCATGCCAGACCACAAATTCCATGGGAATAGAAGTTTTTCTCTTTGGGACTTCTTTTCACCCTATGCATGTCTTCCATCAGGCTCTTTCTGAGTTAGATTTTTTATAAGAAACTGTTAATCTAGAAAGTAAGATATTTCTCTGAGTTCTGTGAGTCACTAATATTAGAATATTAATCAAACCCAAGGTGGCATCTTGGGAACCTCCAATCTGAAGCCAGTTGACCAGTGGCACAGGTGACAACCAAGGCTTGCGTTTGTCATATGAAGAAGGAGCAGTATTGTAAGACGGAACCCTTAACATGTGGATTCTGATACTGGGTCCAGGTAAACAGTATTAGAACTGATTTTAACTCAGGACACCCAGCTAGTGGTGGAGAATTGTTAGTGGTTTATAAATACCACCAGCACACGCATACACATTTTAATTGACAGTCGTATTAACAGCCAACTGTTTCTAGATGCCTCTATAAACCATGTCTATCTACACTCATAGATTTATGTCTTTGCTTAAAATAGGGGTCAGTGCTTTGCCTGTTTTTGTAGTTTTATGAGAACATAGCCAAACGCATATCCTATGTGTAGTCCGTGTCTGCTTTAACACTGCAATGGCAGAATTAAGTAGCTGAAATAGACACTGCAGAGGCTTCAAAGACTAAGATATTTATTCTCCTGTGCCTGTCTTTACAGAAAATGTTTGAGGACCCCTGGCCTAAAATATTCATTGATCCTTTGTTGTCCAATTCCTCCTTACAATGATGACTCAAATGTGTCTTTGTTCCCCAAGAAATGTGCATGTTGTGTGCTGAAAATGGGTCATCATCACTTGCCTGAGAAAGCCTTTCTTCTGAACAACCTGATGCTTTAAGCCTACATCTGTTCTTTTGAAGTTCCCATAGATCTGTCTGTGTCCTTTACCCTATAAATAGAAACATTTTCTCTTTTCACTTCTGTATCAACAGGTACCTGGGACACAGTAAGCAGACGATATTGTGTAGACGTTTGAACTGATTTAATATATGGGAGAGACAACTGATCAATGGGGAATCCAAGCTGATGAAGATAGTTTGCAATCAAAGAGATGACCAAATAATAGGAAACACGTTTTGATTATTATTTAGAATGCAGCATGATATTTAGGCTGTTTGCGATAACAAGCAAAGAGAAATGAGAACTCATAAAACAAAACCATGAATTGTCAGAAAGGAATTATGCCAGGAAAGTTTGTACCAATGGAAGACAAAAAACAAAACAAAACAAAACAAAAATAGAATCGGGCACCAACCATGTGCCAAATGTCTTTTGCGATGATAAAATCCATGCTCTAATTTTCTCACATAACTAAAACTATAAGAAAGAACATCATGTGATTATGTCAGAGATTAGGTTCTACAAAAACAGTGGCTTCACCCTTGGATACACTCTCTTGCTCTCTTGGATCACTCACCCTGGGGAAAATAAGTTGCCATGTTATGAGAAGGCCCTGTGTAGCATCCTGTGCAGCAAGCTCAGAAATAGGTATTCTGAGGCCTGCCAACAGCCAGATGAGTGAGCGTGATATTGCATATACCTGCCCCAAGTTAGCCTGGTGAGGACTGTAACCCCACCAGCTGTATGATTATAAGAAACCTTAAACCAGAGCCACCCAGTTAAGCCACCCTCAGATTCCTGAGGCACAAAAATAACGGGACACTTGTCATTTTGAACTGCCACATTTTATCGTAATTTGTTACACAGCAACAACCAACTTATACAGAAAGATATCAGATAGGTTATCTTTGAGATAATACAACAAAAATAGGATAGAAACAAAGGAAGGGACTGAGGCTGGCAGAAATACTCAATCACTCAAGAAAGATGCCACCATTGAAACACCTAGACAGTGTTCCCGCCCTTGCATCCTGACTTTCAAAATGAAAGAGAGAAAAAGCAACTCTCTGTGATTTCAGTCCTGTCTCCACCCTTAGACTATACAGAGAGGTGATAGAAGGGATCTAGGAAAGACCACATTTTATATTATCACCATAAGAAACATCTAAGACTTGTAAGAATTTTTATGAATTTATTTGAGTAAACCAATGACAGTTACCAGGAAGCAAAATCTCAATAAGTTGAGATAACAACCTGGAAAATGAGAGTTTTCACTTATTTTATATATCAAAGTCAAAGAAGACATAAGGGGGTTACATGTAATTCACTGGTGATAGATTAGGGATGTGGGAAAAAGTAAAGCAGGGAAATCACTGAGAATGATAAAGGGTAGAGCTGATAGACACGTACTTCCTTTACATTGGCAGACACAGGATAATTAACAATTAGTATTTACATCACATAGAGATGCTATGTGGGAGAACAAGATAACAATGATGGGTTCTGTAGTCTCATGTTCTAATGGGAGATCGTACCATGAGGGGTCTGGAAAAAGGGATTACTCTGACATTTCAAAGATAGGTCATCCTAGATGGAAAAATACAACAGACAGGCTCAGTTAAGGCATAAATTGACCTTTGTCAAGGATGATGCCAACCTAGTTGTTTAAAAGCCATAACTTGCTTTTATTAAGAAGTTTTAATCTCAGACTATCCTATGTGGTTACTTTAGGTCTCTAAATTTCTTCTAATTCCCACCACACAGATCTCCCCTGAGCTTGTCATATTTAGTATGTGCCCCATTTTTTGTACACAATATTCTCCAAAAACTCCTTTGGCTTTTGCAGTGAGAGGGCAGATACCCTGGAGTGACAAGAATGCACTGAAATTGGAGTGAGGTGTTTCCCCAAAATGAAACTGACATGCTGTCAAGAAAGGCAAATTGATATCGGGTAGAAAAAATACAATGAATGTCCACTCTCTCAAAAAGAGGAATTCAGTATTGAGCATAGTACCATATCGATGACATTCAAGTAAAGGTGTGAAGGCAGTTTAACACGTGAGTCTGAAGCTTAAATAAGAGAAACCAGAGGCATAATTGAGAGGCATCAGCACTTAGATAGTAATAGTATTTCAGTTTGGGTAATTTTATTTGATTGCCCATAGAGAGCAAGATAAACAAGAAGAGTCTTTAACTGAGGGTAGAGTGCAATAAAATATTAACATTGCAAAGAAATATCAGCACTGAGAGAAAAAGATAAACTCATACGAGTGAATAAGAAAGAATGGCCAGAGAGATTAGAGGATTAGCAGAATCCTGGGCACCTATTTTAAGAGATATCAGCATTTCAAAGAGGAAATGACTGGCAGTATCAACCGTATTAGAACATTTCAGTAAAACATGAATGCAAAATGGTCCTCGCTTTTGGATATCAATGTTGATAGATTCATTTTTCTAAAATGAATCATATCAATGGCCAAATCCTGTCCATAAAGTTGGTGGTTCTACTTTGCACTCAGAATCAAGTTCAAAATTCTAGGCCTAGCATTCAAGATTTTCCCATAATTTGTCTTTTCAATTTAGCATCTAGAAATATGGCCTACCTCCCTGACAAGATTATATTGCCCTTGAAGACAGAGACTATATCTTACTTTTCTATGTACTATAATATCTACCCCAGTATTAGTAATAATAGAGTGGGTTACCAATAAATCAATTATAGATAAAAATATTTTGTATTCCTAACTTACTCTATATATATCTGTCTATATACATATGCATCTAATCTATCTATTCATATAAATCAGCCCATCTATTTTTATAAAAACTAGTCTAATAAGCTACCTTGATTGTAGTTCAACTTTTTTTTAAGGTTTTATTTATTTTATTTTTTAGACAGAAGGGAACGGAGGGAGAAAGAGAGGGAGAGAAACATCAGTGTGTGGTTGCCTCTCACGTGTCCCTCACTGGGGACCTGGCCTGCAACCCAGGCATGTGCCCTGACTGTGAATCGAACTGGCAACCCTTTAGTTTGCAACCCGCACTCAATCCACTGAGCTACACCAGCCAGAGCTGTAGTTCAACTTTTAAGGACCACTCTTAGCAGTCTCTCTCTCTCTCTCCACCCTCTCCCTCTCCCTTTCTCTCACTCTTGCATATCAGGTACAATCAGTAAGACTTTTGCTACTAATTATCGAAGAGAGAAGAGTGAGTCTAGAAACTGAATTACACTATTTATAGTTATCTATCTTTTCTTGAAAATAAACATGCAGAAATAAAAACTAATTGCCACTGCATGGTGGATTTCCTAATCTAAATTTTCTTGAACTATAATCAGCACCTCCTTCAAGAAGACAGCCTCACTATCAAAAGACAATAGTTCTTGTATGAGTCCTACTAATTAATGTGTGCAAAAATAAAGTTTAATGCCTGACGAAAGAATAAAAAGAAGGAAGGCTGAAATAAAAGCATGTAATACATATTATTAAGCACAGGATTTCCATTTTTTAACTTAGGAGATGGTTCGTGTCTGAAGATTTCCTTCCATGGTGACAAGGAAGTAAAGTCAAAGAAGAGCTGCTTCAGCACACAAGCTTCCAGCTTTTCTCTACTGTCTGAGCCACCTTCCTATTAAGCTTACAAACATCAGGAGAATTGTTTGTAAACTTGGTTTTCAAACTAGTGCTTTTAGGAATATTTGTTTTATTTAGTTTAGCTATACCTTCGGAAAATCTTTTTGCCAGGCTCATAGTAATACCCATTGGTTCTAATGCCATCCAGTGTTAATATGTAATCAGGCTCACATGCAATTTGTGACGTGACTTTGTTAAAGTTTGCAGGAGAGTGGTTATCCTTCTTTTCTAATTCTGACTCACAGCTTTTCTCATGCAGTGCATCATTTGCACAAATTTCAAAAAGCAAGAATCATGAAAATGGTATTTCAATAGCAGTTCAGTTCAGTGAAGGGACAGCACTTACCATGTAATGAAACCCCGCGACCCAAGTAAATGCCCTGTGGAAACTGCAGTTCCCTGAGTCAGGCTTTGTTGTTGTTAATAATGATTTTCAATAAATGCATGCATAATCCTATTATATATGTGTTCCTGCCAGGTGGATATCAAAATACTGCTACCATGTCTATACCATGAGAAGAAAAATCTATAGGTACAGCCAAAATAATTCATAAGACACACATAAACCCATGTAACCCACTGAAATGGAGTGAATCAAAAAGTCTCTTGAAATAATGAGCAGCTCATGTAACTTTATCTTGCTGAAGGAATAAATGCTTGTTAATTTTCAAATTTCCCTTATGCATTTCCAATATAAAGGTAAAGATAAGTCTGATGAAACAGAAAATTGTTATTTACTTGAGTCGCACAGCAGATTTTTCCGTCTACGTTAACCAGGGAAAACTGTCCTGCTCGGTGTAAACACATGCATACACAAAAAGAACAGCCACCTGTCCCCTCCAGTCAAGCTGTGAATCAGGATTGTGAGAAGTTTGGCCTAGTCTAGCCGCAGCCCAAGATCCCACCACATCACTTTCTCTGTCTCTCTCCCTCTCTCCTTTCTCTCTCAGATTTCCCCCCCACAGTTAACCAAAGAAAAATACTGAAATTCCCTAAAGATCTCATTGTTTCCTAGCCCATAAAATAGCACACATTAGTAGAAAATATTACAAGGAAACCCTAGGATATCAAATAAATGTAGAATAACTTGCTCAGTAAAGATTTATCAATTTTCTATCTTCTTCCATAGAGATAAAGGTTATATGGTGTGGCTTGCCCATAAGTTTAAATGTACACAAATCCAAAATTACAATCTAAAATGTACTTAGTGTAATAGTTTGCAATTTCTATTTTCACAATTAGCTTTTAAGATTTAATTTAAAAAATTAGCTGCCAGCATCAACTTTCAAAGGAAAAGTTAATATTATTTAAAAAGATATAACATTGCAGCTATCCAGAAATTGATGGGAACAT
>PVJI01021344.1:0-27274 GCA_004026765.1 Micronycteris hirsuta
AGAGGAGAAGGGAGGGAGAAAGAGAGGGAGAGAAACAGCAATGTATGGTTGCCTCTCACATGGCCCTCATGGGGACCTGGCCTGCAACCCAGGCATGTGCCCTGACAGGGAATCGAACCGGGACCCTCTGGTTCCCAGCCCGCACTCAATCCACTGAGCTACACCAGCCAGGGCTGTGTCTTACTTTAAAAATGACATAAAGGTAAACCCCTGCCAGCTAAAGCTTTCTAATTTTGCTTTCCATATTTGGATTTTAAACTAGTATTTATATTTGTATATGATATGAGATAGATATTTAATTTTATCTTTTTTCCAAATGAATAGTTGGTTATCCTAATACTATTTATTGAATAATTTGTCTTTTCTTCCCTGATTTATACTAAGCTCCACATATCCACGGGGCTATTTCTAAGCTTATTATTCTGTCCCACTGGTCTAGTTGTCTTTTCCTTTACCAGCACCCTGTTGTTTTATTTTATTTTATTTTTTAATAATTACTTTATTGTTTTTCAATTACAGTTGTCTGTATCCTCTTCCCTCCCCTCCCCCACCCCACCTGTTGTTTTAATTACCATAGATTTACCTCACCTTATTATTGCTTCTCCTTCACATTATCCTGGCTATTCTTCACTTTTGACACATGAATTTTAGTACCAGCCATGAAAAATCTTTATTGGTGTTTGATTGGAATGACAATGATTTTTAGATTAATTTGGGAAAGTTGGCATTTAATAACACTGAGTCTTTCTATTTCTGGACCATAACATAGCTCTCCTTATTAAGACTGTTTTTGTTTTTAAATAAAGTCGACTAATTCCCTATAAAAATATCTTACACATTTTGTGCCAAATGTATTAGAAGATACTTTCTAGCTTTGTTGTTTTTGCAAACAGTATTTTCTTAAAGGTCCACACATTACATTTGATTACGTCTGTCTAGTCTCTTTTACTGTAGAACAGTCTCCCCTCCACCCACGCTTTTTCCTTATGCTGCTGGCTTTTCAAAGAAAACAGGTTATTCTTCCTGTAGAACCTCCCACATCTTTGCTATGTCCAGTTGCTTTCTACTGATGTCATTTAACTTGTTTCTTTTTCCCAGTATTTCCTTATAAACTAGATTTGGATCTAAATTTTTATTACATTTAGTTTCAACATTTTTGGCAATAATATTTCATATGTGAACTTACTATTGCATTGTATGCAGATCTGAAATCAGACATTTCTTTAAAAATTCTGATTTTTGTATGTACAGCTTTTTATAAGTCAGTCATGCATGTACGTCAGTAAAGTGGTTTTATAAAAAAAGACTTTTTTTATAAAAGAAGCTGGGAGAAAACAACCCCTCTCCCCCGGAGCTATCCATTCTCTCTTCAGATCCCTCTGCAGTTACTCTCTAGGCTATTGCAGAGCTGTGGTCCTGACGCTTCTCTTTACTATTATTCTGGAAATCCCTTCTCTCTCCTGTGTCGGATGTCCAGGTTCCTGGATCCCATGTTTTGTTCTTTCTTGGTTTACTTCCTCATTTCAAAGGAACCCAAACTTTATTGACTTCTTAAAGAGAGAGCACAGACAGTAAATATTTTGAGAAATTGCATGTTTGAAAATATTTTATTCCATCTTTTTCTTGAATGATAACTTACCTTTGTGTAGAATTCTAGGTTAGAAATAATATTCTCTAGAGTTTTGTGTCCTGAGCCCAGAGACAGACAAACCTCCTTGATGATTCCCTGTGCTGTAGGTAGATTTTTTTTTCCTCCAAAGTTTACCCTTTCTCTGAGGTCTCATTTATGTAGGGTCTCAATTCAGACTGCCTGCTTCGTACCAAATTCAAATCACATATTTTGGCTCAATGAAGCCTTTAAAAATCCCAGTTAGGGTAGCCAAGGTTTCAGCTCAGTCTTCACTTCCTTCTTCAGTTCTGGCACTTGATATTTTCCCATTCTTTCTTGAAAGTTTGAATATATTTACAATGTTTTATGCCTTATCCAAAGGTTTGAGGTGTTTCTAACAGAATTTTGGGGTTCTTAGTTCACCAGTTTTAAAACACCAGAGGCCTACATGCTAAACACTTCATGTACATTATTTTATCTATACCCCTCAACCACACTTAGGTAAATGCTATCGTTATACACAGTTTACAGTTGAGAAGGGTAGGACTCAGAGGGCTTGTGTAACTTGCCTGAAGTTCAGGTGGAAAGACAGACTATGCATTAGGTGACAGGGTCTCAGTAAATGCATTGGGTAATCAAGGGATTAATAGGATAATGTCCACTAGGTATAGCCAGATGGCACATGTCTCAGTGGACATTGAATTTTTGCTGAGAGTGCAGTAGCGCAGTGAGTTAGGGACGCGGTAAAGAAGAGTTAGAAGAGTACCATGCGCCCTCTAGAGGAGTATCAGGAAACATAGCTTGGATCTGCTCATTGAAGGACTGCTTCATGAATGTCACTTTCTAATTGAGTCTTATAGGGAGAAGTGGAATTTGTGATGCTACAGTGATGTGTAGGGACACATATTCCTAGTGTGAAGAGGATATGATAGTTCCAGAAAAAGCATAACAACGTTGGTAGATCCTGTACTTGAGCAGTAGAAGAATTACAAAGCTGCGGTACAATGGGATATTTGTAGCTCCAATAGTGTCAGATGAAAACCTCAGAAAGTGTAAGCATATACCTTTAAAACTTTTACCTCGGTCTGTGTGTTTTGATACATGCTAAAAAAGAAAACATACCAATTAAATAACTTTATTGGTAGTCTTTTCTTTCTGAGTTGCGGCAGCCTGAATTACATGCATTTAAGGTGTAATTTGATCTTTTTTTAGAAGTTGAACATCTTGGGGAGAACAGAAAGGCAAATGAAAAATCAAATTGAAAAGCATTAGAGACCTGCTTTGCAGTAATAGCTGATTGTTCACACAGGATCTCTGTAGCCATTTGAGCACTTCTAAGGATACTGAAATTTGCAAAAGCTTTATAAATGAGTACATTTGGGAAATTAATTGATTTATTTCAAAACATTAGTTCCTATTCTTAGAGACTCCCTACAGTAGGGAGTTCATTTGTTACCTGATTATGAGGATGTAAATTTTATTTTCCTTGGAGTTTCTGGAATGTTTGCTCTGAAGATGGTAAGGGAGATTTTTCATATTTACTGTGTGTGTCTGGCCTTGTCGTTTTTCAACCCCCACAGAAACCTTAAAAGGTAGCTGGTATTACTCTATTTTGCAGTTGAGAACCTGACACTCACAGAGTTTAAATAAGCTTCCCCAAATCCCACACCTGCTTAGGTGTTGAGCCAGAGCAAAAACCCAGCCCTGGGTTATGAAATGCATTTGTGCATCTCAAATGCCTGTGGGTTTTTCACTCTGTCGTGTTGCCTCCAAAAGACAAGCATCAGTAGTCCTAATAATCTACTCTAATTCTAGACCCTTGGCTTTAAAACAGATCTAGTTGGTCTAATATTTCGAAATTACTTTTTTTCTTCTCTTTGTGAGTCTGCGTTTCATGTTTATAGAATTTCTTTGTGGATGTTAGACAGTTGTGTGTATACAGAGTGGGGCAAAAGTAAGCTTACAGTTGTGAGTATGCAAAACACAATGTTTATTCGTGTATTATTATTTTTTAAAATATTTTATTTATTTATTTTCAGAGAGAGGGGAAGGGAGGGAGAAAAACATCAATTGTTTGCTTCTCGTACACCCCAACTGGGGACCTGGCCCACAACCCAGGCAAGTGCCCTGACCAGGAATTGAACTAGCGACCTTTCACTTTGCAGGCATGTACTCAATCCTCTGAGCCACACCAGTGAGGGCTGTATTATTTTCCTTATGAACAACTGTAAACCTACTTTTGCCCACCCTGTATACAGAACTTTATTAAAGTATGTAATTCAGTGGTTATAGAACTCTCAATCAAATATTTTTTGTATAAAACATTTTTTAATTAGCAAATCTCCTAACAAGACTCAGGAAACTATGTAGTATCCTTGCCTTGCAAGTGGGCAGCTGTTGCTTGTTGATATCTTTCCCTAAGTGGAGGGAGATCCATTGTTGTGGGAAGACTTTCTATCCTGTCTAGAACCATATGAGCAAGAAGCCTGGTTCTTTTTGAGCAAGAATTCTTCTTCTGAGGCAAGAAGTAGGGATGCAATCAGCACATAAAGCAAGGCTGGCTGACTCCTTGGACATTGCACCTGACCCACATTAGATGCTCCTCTGATTGGCTCAGGTAATCGGCCATTGGTGCCATTTTTGTGCTTTAGAAGTAATGTGATTATTTCTTAGATAAGTGTTTTGAGAATAGGTTAGTGAGGTATATTAAGAGGCCTCCACAGACTAAATTTATAATTAATTTTTGTCGTGTGTTTCAAGCACTTATATTGCAGGTCTCATGGCTTCTCTTAGAGATTACGGAGCTAATAATTTTCTATTTAGACAGGAATCTCTCTTTGGCTTCAGGCAAGCCTCGTTTATCCTTTGCCTCAGTTTCACAGCCAAGAAAATAGGGATAATGATACCAACACATTAGGTGGAGGTTTAGTTATTTAAGTCCTTTGATGTAGGGAAAGGACTATTTTCTCTCTCCTATGAAACAGCTAACATGCTACAACAGAGAACAAACTACGCCCATGAAATCCCCGTCCCAGAGACAGCTTGTTAGAAAGATTGAGCATACATGCTATTTTTAGATGTTCAAAAAGCTAAGTGCAAATTCTTTTCAGTTGAGTGTTTGATGTCTTTATCAAATTACAAATCTCTCTCTTCTTTCCTGGAACCTTTCATTTTGCCCAGAGACTTGTTTTTGGCAGATTACTATCTGCTTGAAAAGGAGTGTAATTTGGTCAAGTGAAGATCTGAGCACTTGGTCCCAACTTGCTTGAAGACTTTTTTAAGTGGCAGCTTTTTTCTTCTGACTGCTTTGGTGGGCTGTTGTTGCCTAGGAGGGCCTCATGTATCCCCGATGACGCTTTCTTTGAGCCTGCTGGTGGCACAGTGCAAAGCCCAGCAGGTACGGCAGAAACAAGTTAACAGGCTGAATGAGGGAATTTTTGAACTTTAATTTCCTCCCGTAAATCTTGATGGCGCTTTTCTGTTGACTGTACTAACCAGGTACTATATGCGTGCACATGCTTGAAGTGTTTGCATCTTAACCTCTCACAGACTGCAGCTTGTTGGAGCTCCGGTCTTTGGATGGGATTTCTGCAGCCCTGTATACTGCATTTGGTAGCCAGAAAACTTGCAAGCTCTGTGTGAGCCCTGTTCTTTTGAGTCCCTTCTGTCCTTGGTCTGTAAGAACACTTTTATGGAATGAAGGGCTATGGGGGAGGGGGGAATTTGATAGCTATGAATTATGGGAGAAACCCATATGTTGTCATCACAGACTGTCTTTATCTTTGAGTGACAAGCAGCCCACATGACTTAGATTTTTGAAAAGTCTTGCTCAGATCCCCTGTCCTACCTCTGAATCATAAAGTAACACTACAGTCTGACTAGTGGGATGGACCATACAGTTTCTGCAAAGTCAGTAAGAATTCTGTCATTGTGACCAGGGAGTTCATTTGAAATACCCAGTAGCTACCCCACCTTTGTTCAGCTCTTAACTCGGGCACCATCTGCTCCAACAAGCCTTCTCTGATTCTCTAAGATTAGATTGGGTACCAGGCTTTTGTACTTGCACAGAGGATTAAAATAATCTATTACATCATCATTTCTCTGCCCGAGACTGTGGGACAAGAACTAGATTAATTCAACACCAACATTTTTACTGGTTGTCTAATTGCCTCTTGAGATATTTAGACTCATCAGCTATTCTATCAATTTTACCTTCTTAAAGAAGCTCTCCCGCAGCCCTGGTACGATTTGGTCTGTGTGGCTGCCGTCCGTGCCTGGCACACGGTTGTCGTTATGTCATCTCCCTTCACCATCCATGTCTTCAGTTTGATGTCCTGTTTTCTAGAATCCACATTTTTCTTTTTCTTGGTTTCTCCCTTGTTGTTATAGAAAACATACTAGAGCTTCCTGATAAAACTTTTAAGGAAGCTAAAGTTTTTGAGACCTGGCATGCCTGAAAACTCTCCATTCCAGGCTCATACTTACTTGATGGATGATTTGACCAGGTATAGAATTCTCAGTTGGAAAGGTGATAACTCAGAATTTTGAAAGCATTGCTCTATTGTCTTTAGTTTTCAGTGTTGTTGAGAAGCCCTAAGCTTTTGTGACTGCTCCTCTTTTGATTGTGACCAACTTTTTCTTGGAAATCTGTAGCATCTTCCTATTTGTCCCAAGTGTTCTGAAATGTCATGATGATGTGAATCTGTTTTATCCCTGTGAGCCCTCCCCTCGCTGGACCCTTTCAATCTGGACATCCTTGTCCTTCAGTTCAGGGATATTTTAAAGAATCATTTTGGTGGCGATTCTTATCTGTTTGTTTTTTTTCCCTCGAGACTTATTCTGATAATGGGTTTCTTAGACTGGTACTCTAATTTTCTTATCTTTTCTCTCATATTTTTCGCCCTTTATCTTTTTGCTCAAGTTTTATCTATGGATGGGGCATGCTGACTATGAGTTTCATAATAGGGTGGAAGGATAGTGTGGTTGGACTCTTTCGGGGCTCTCTCTTATATCTGCATCTTTAGGATTTTTTTCTCTTGGATTCCCAGATTCCTCAGAGAAAACTATTAAATTCTCCTTTCTGAACGGTGTAGACCTGACTGCTGGCATTCCAGGAAATGAGTGGGGTCAGGGATGTCTCAGATTCCTGTATGCCTTTTAAGTTTCCTTTTTTCAGTAAGGTGCGTCCCTATCCTACTACCAACGGTGATTTTGCTTTCTCAGTCCAGATATCCTCTGTTTTACTCTCTTAACCCTCTGGCAGGGTGGGACCTGTGCAGTAGTTGGGTTGCATAGAATAGAAAAGAGGGATCTTTCAACCAGCCTTCTTTATTTTAACTACTCCCTCCCCAGCGTTCTATCTGTATCAGTTTCTGAGCCTTTTGAGGGACCAGGTGTAAGTTGAATTGGTTCTCAGTTTTCCTACAACTGACTTAGGAGTCATTTTTTAATATTGTCTCCTCTCCCATTCTTCCTATTTTTGTGGGTTTATGCCCATTTTAAAAAATCCATTTACTGTTATTTCAGTGATGCTTTGAGAGGGGGAAATATCATTGTGCATCTTCAATCTATTGTTTTTACTTAAAACTTTTACAGTCTCTAAAGGAGAAGGGGTGACAGGGAGTTCAGTAGGTGACTACAATAAGAAAGAGTGGCACGTTTTGTCTGTTGTCATGTGCTTCCAATGAGCTGAGGTCACAGAGTGAGAGAATGGCCTGGAAGTTATCATGAGAAACAAGGAGGTCACCTACTCACCTCTGGCCCCTTTTGTTGGGGGACAATAGGAAGGACAGAGAAAATGTCCAAGTTTCTTGGGTGTTGTTAAAATCAAGAGTGATAGCCTCTAAGGACCTCAGAATTCGAAAAGATTTATGAAGATGTTTAATCTAATCTTTTACCCTCCATAGGAATCTGTTCTTGAGTGTGTCCCATGAAGATTACGTGAGACTGTGTTTGAAAACCTCCCGTGGGGATTTCTCATGAGGTTCTAGTATTAGAAAATTCTTTGCAATGTTGTATTCATCACTGCCCCTCTGAAATTTCTACCTTTTGATCAGATTTTGTCCTTGAACAATCAAAACACATCATCTTCTTCTTGTGGCAGCCTTCCTTATTGGGTCCCCAAGTTGTTCTCTTCTCCTGACTAAGGATCCCTGGCTGCCATGACTTTCAGACTCTTTAGCTTCCTTGTAACCTCTGCTGACTCCTCTGGCTTCTCTATTCAGACACCTGTCTTGAACGGTGCAAGTCCAGTGGCATTATTACATCTATGATCTGGAGGCCATTGTCACAAGAGATTTATTAATTTCAGTAAAAGCAAAGTCATAATCAAATAGTACTTTATGACTTTCAGGTATCATATAAGTTATTTTTAAATACAATCTACTAGTTTTTAATCAACTATGATTTGTTCGTTTAGAATAAACACTTTATTACATGACCTAAGAAAGGAGGGAAGAGGATTTATTTGCCTCTCCGGCCCGGATTTTCCTCAGGTAGAACCCCAGCCCGGTGCCCTGCGGCACGTAGCCGTCCGCCCAGCCGCACTGGCCCTGCCCTGAAGCGATGCCTGTGAGAAGCCCCGCTGCAGCTGCTCCTCGAGACGACTGCTGCTTTTGGCATTTTTTCCCTTCCGTCATATTTCTTCTGAATTTTTTCTGATCTTTTTTTCTTTTTAATTGAAAATCTCTTCCTCCTCAGGGGTCAGCTTGTTCCCCTCTTTGTAGCCCAGGGACAGCGCATAGTGGGACCCAAACCACTGTCGGCACGGTGTGCTGTCAGTGAGCACGATGCAGTTCTTTACTAGGGTCTTAGCGTGGGCCCATTCATTGCTGGATGCATCTTTGATGACATCAGTCATCCTTGTTTGGGGTTCAGAACACTCGAGCCCCAGGAGACATTGCCATGTTCAGCCTCAATGCATGTGGACTGTGTGTGCGCGCTGGGGGCCAATCTTAGTGCTGGCAGCAGCGCGCCCCAGCTCATACTTTCGCTTCTTGTGGTAGGGCTTTCTCTCGCCCCAGATCTTGCAGCACTTGTGCCAGTTGTCCCAAGAGATGCCCATGGCTCAGCACCAGCTGGAAATAGTGAACTGTGATTTGGTTTTAAATAGTAAGGTGCCTGACCAAGTTTAAATGTGAGATGCGTGCATTTAAAGAGGGCCTAGATGCATTTACGCATTTAGCACCACCGCTGGTGTATGTGTGTGTGTGTGTGTGTGTGTGTGTGTGTGTGTGTGTGTGTGTTTAAAAGGCATTGTAATGGCAAAGGGGCAGATCACATAGTATTTCTGAGCCTCTGTTTTCTTGTCTATTTCTTGTCTATAAAATGGATTTTAGTATATATGAGAGGGGATCCAAAAATACCTGGAATTTATTTATAAAAATTGTACATTTTTGCCCGGCTGTTGTAGCTCAGTGGATTGAGCGCAGGCTGGGAACCAGAGGGTCCCGGTTCGATTCCCAGTCGGGGCACATGCCTGGGTTGCGGGCCAGGTCCCCAATGAGGGCCATGTGAGAGGCAACCATACATTGCTCTTTCTCCCTCCCTTCTCCTCTCTGTGAAAATAAATAAAATCTTAAAAAAAAAAAAATTGTACATTTTTTCTTACATGTTTAAACTTTAGTCACCTTCAAAGTAATCTCCATTGGATGCAATTTACCTATCAAGACATTTTTTCCACTGCTCAGAACAGTTTTTGAACTTGTCAGTTTTGATGCTTTTTAGCACTTCTGCTGTTTTCTGTTTCACCTCTTCCCCATTGGCAAAACTTTTCCATTTGAGGCTGTTTTTCATTTAGGGGGAACAAAAAAAAGTCACTTAGGGAGAGATCAGATGAATAGGGTGGGTGGGCACGAGGGCCATGCCATTTTCTGGTCAAAAACTGCTGAACACTCAGCAGGCGTAGGCAGGTGTGCTATAAATCACCACCATGAAATGGGCTAACGCATTGAATGAGTCTTAAAAAAAAAATTAACTGAAGCCAAACACAGCCTCTCACACCAGTGCCAACCACGCCAGCTGGTCCACTGATACAGACGGGTTCCTAGAACACTCACCTAGTGGGGAAGCCTGCGCTATAAGGGGCCTGCCCTCCAGAAGATAATTCTGGGTTTTTTGGGGTCCCCCTTGTAGATGTTATAGAATCATGTGAGAATTAAATGAAATAAAGTATGTGTAAGAGCTTTGTAAACAGTAAAATGCTGTCCAGTTTTAAGTTAATTGTTTTTGCCATCAACGATACTATAGCCTTAGAGAACCAGTTGAGCTGATGATGGCAGGTAGTGTACCATTGGTTCCAAACTGAAATCTTTATGGATTGTTGCTGAAAATGTATTTAGAGACACATCTTTTTTTCTTTTTAAACATTTTATTTATTTATTTATTTTTAGAGAGAAGGGAAGGGAGGGATAAAGACAGGGAGAGAAACATTATTGTGTGGGTGTCTCTCGCACCTTCCACCGGGGACCTGGCCCACAACCCAGGCATGTGCCCTGACTGAGAATTGAACTTGCAACTCTTTGGTTCACCGGCTGGTGCTCAATTCACTGAGCCACACCAGCCAGAGCTAAAACTGGATATTTTAATCTTTGAGTCAGTTCAAACAAGGAGAAGGTAATAGGAGGAGTGCTAATATTGCCCTGGCTGGTATAGCTCAGTGGATTGAGCGTGGGCTGCGAACCAAGGGGTTGCCAGTTCGATTCCCAGTCAGGGCGCATGCCTGGGTTGCGGGCCGGGTCGCCAGTGGGGGCCGTGTGAGAGGCAACCACACATTGATGTTTCTCTCCCTGTCTTTCTCCTTCACTTCCCTTCTGTCTAAAAATAATTAATTAATTAATTAATTTAAAAATGAGTGCTAATATTTACTGATTCTTGTTTGCTGGCACTAGGTTGAACTGTGGGAATACAAGGAGAAAAGAGCTCCTTATGAATCTCAAAGTCTAGATGGGAAAGGAACCATGTAATCAAATTTAGTGATTTAAGGTCAGTAATGGGTCCGAAAAGACTTCATTTCTAGAGAAGATAATATATTGGCTCTGCCTTTTATAATAAGTGTGACAAGACGTGACTCTTGATGGATGAATGTGTAGTGGGATGGAAAGAGAAAAGGGTGTGCATTCTTGGCAGTTAACTTGAGCTGTGTGGAAGGGGAATTGTGGGAGAGAAGGCAGAATTAGTTGGGTGGAGTCATATTTTGAAGACCCTTTTTTTTGTTATCCTCAACCAGGACATTTTTCTTCATTGTGTGAGAGAGAGAGAGAGAGAGAGATTGGTTGCCTTCTCATAGGCACCCTGACTGGAGATTAAACCTGATCGGAAATCAAACCTGCAGCTTTTTAGTTATGGGATGATGTTCCAATCAACTGAGCCACACCAGCGAGGGCATGAAGACCCTAAAAGTCATGCCAAAGAATTTGAACTCAGTCTTGTAGATCAGTGATCTCCAAAATGGGGTGTTCTCAAAGCCAGGGGGTGTGCAAGAGGGACTGCCAGAGGAAAATATTAGAATCTCTAGTTCTTTTAATTTTGTCTTTTCTTGTATGTTATATAAAGAGCATATTATATCATGTATAATGATCCATATATTGTATTTTTAAATGTATTTTAAAAGTAAGCAGGAATAAGTGGATGTATTCAACATTTTTTTATGTTTGGGAAAAATTTTTTTGCTTTATTTTGTTATTTTCCCCTCCCTCACCTTCTTCCACCTCCCCCCACCCCGGAGAACACTATTTCAGGCTGTATTTAAGCATGGGAATGAAATATGTAGTGATATTGGAGTATGTGTTAGAATAAGAGAAAACCGAAGTGATAGACCAGTTGAGACTGGGGAAGTAGCTCGAGGCCTGAACTAAGGTGGTGCAGTGGAGACAAAAGAGGAAGACTCGGGGACCAGGGCAATGGTGGGTAAGCGATGGGCAAGACAAGGAAGACATCAGTCCCAGGCAATGGCCAGATTTCTGACTTCGGATCCTGGACGGTGGTGACACTGTGGTTAAGCTAAGGATCACAGGAAGGGTATTCAGCTCTCCGCCTAAAGATGATCCCATTTCTTACAGACGGAATTGGTCATTCCATCCTGCACCCAGTGCCTCAAACTCAGTAAAAACAAAACAGCGATTGGCTCTTTGCTGTACACTTTGGGGACTGCAGACTGGGAGTCTTCTCCAAGCATTTTCAACCAAAATTGAGCACAGTCACGGTGAAGGGTCCTTTGCAGTTAGCCATTGGTGTTTGTGAAAGCACCAAACTACGCTTGGGGATTGGGTTGGGATTGGACCACAGAGACAAGTGTGCATTGTGACCATTCACAGTCATAACCGAATAACTGAATTCATTAGTTCCATATGGGCAGGGGTGGAGTACGGGGTGGTGATTGGATCGTAGCCAGTGTTTGTAGAAGTGCTGGGTGGGTAAAAGCATGTTAGTTACCTTGCCCTGACAGTTTTTTCCAGGGGAGTAAGTATGTTTTCCTTTCTCCTTGCTGTAGGAAATCATTTGCCAGATTGGGTTATTTATAACAATCTGTCGTGGAACAGTTGCCAGGAAAAGAAAAGAGGCAATTCCCAGTAGCTCCCTCCGCCTCCCGCCCCACCATTGCTACCACACACACACATCCGGTTTTCTGATTTAACTTTTGTTTTTTTTCTTCTAGTTTTACTCAGTGGTTTTGGCTTGATTGAAAGTATTCTTGTAATGAAAGATTTCTGGGCTTTACCATGGCTTGGTAATTGGGTTTTCCGAGCTTAATTTGTTTGCTTTAGCGAAAACTAACTGACAGCAGTTTGGGTTTTGAATTCCTGGGTGTCTTGGTTTTCCCCAAGCACTAAAGTGCTGTCTTTCGCCTTCCCTTGAAGACCGTTCCACTTTGTCAAAAATACACACATTTGCTGTCCTTTACAGCTGTGCTTTTCGCTCCTCTTGACATTGCCTTGGCTCCTCTAGGAGCGGGCTTGGGAACAGGCACGCCGAGGACTGTTCAAACAGTGAGGAGGGCGGTCTGGGGGAATTCCAGTCGGCCTCCCCGAAGGAGAGGCATGCTGTTGGTGGTAGGAAGGGAGCGGCCCCCAAACAAAGGCAGCTCAGGGTCGGTGTGTCTGGGGCACTTTCAAGTTAATTGCATTTCAGATACACTGTACAGTTGCTTTACACTCCAGTCCATGTTTATTCATTGCTTGTGGTCACACATGATCAGAAATACTTTTGGCTCTTAAGAGTTTTTCAGCTTTTCTCTCTGGGCTCCAGTTAGTAGAAGAGCATTTGCATTTCTAGAGCGGGCTTTACATTTTTAGAACAAAAATCAAAACAATAGTCATTTATTTTCCTTTTCTTATAGCATATAATAGTGATTTTCAACCTTTTTCATCTCATGGCACACATAAACTACTAAAATTCCATAGCACACCAAAAAAATATATTTTTTTGCTGATATGACAAAAAAATAGGTATAATTTAGATTCATTCACACCAGAAGGCTATTGTTGTGTTGGCTATGTCATTTTTTATTTGACAGTCTAAGGGAAAAGAGGTCAGTGCCCCTGACTAAATAGTCAGGTATTGAATGTTTTAAAAATTCTTGTGGCACACTAGTTAAACAAAGACGTGAAGGTGATTTCATTTTTCTTTTCTTTTTAATACTCACCGAAGTATATATTTATTGATTTTAGAGGTAGAGGAAGTGGATGGGGGAGAGAGAGAGAGAGAGAGAGAGAGAGAGAGAGAGAAACATCAATCTGTTATCTCCTGTATGCACCCCGTCCTAGGATTGAACCTGCAACCTAGTTATGTTCCCTGACTGGAAATTAAGCCCACAACTTTTTGGTGTATGAGACAATGCTCCAACTAACTGAGCCACCTGACCAGGGCCAGTTTTCCTTTTAGACTTTTGTTTCTTCCTCTAGGATATCCAGCTTTGGAAACAAAGTACATTGATCAGATAGCAAAGACTTTCCTTTGGAAGCGTAGTTCCAAAGAGGATGGGAATGTGTTTGGTCTCCATGAGTCTTACATAGAACGTTCTCTGGGAACAGAGGCATGAGACGCCTGGAGGATAGCACCTCCATCTGTATCCCAGACCCTGACCTTCAGACTGATGCCTTTCTTTTCACACTGAACAGATGGCTACCAGACATTGGGAGGAGGGGCCTGTTCCTTGTGTTCCTTGGGGATTTTGCATTCAACTTAGCAAAAAAAAAAAGTCACCTGAAAGCAAAGAGGAAAATGAGGCTGCCGACTGTTCACAATTATGCAGGACTTGTTTGGCATTCACTATACTGACAGATTTATTTTTCTGCAGATACTGAATGATAAAAGCATTTATTTTCCAAGACAACAGTGACACCACTTCAGAGGCATCTGCATTGGGGTCATTTTCTTTACTTTGGAGTATACTTAAAAATTGAATTTATTGAAGAACAGTCAGCTTGCAAACATTAGTCATCTTATTAGAGAAACTTAGAAAAATAGAAAGGAGATTTTTTTTCCTCAGCAAACTGTCGTTGTCATTATAATGAAATGAGGCAACTTCTGTAGTGACGTGTCTTTAGCAGCGGCCCAGCTCCCCGTCTTTCTAAGCATTGCTGGAGAAGCAGGATTCTGCAGGCCATTCCTTCCTTAGCGTGCGTGTGGGGGCTGACTTGTTAACGTTTGGTGGCTCCTGGGTGGTGAGCACAGACAAATATTCTCCCTAAAAAATGTCTACAGGGACATTTTGGGGCTTTTTTGCTCAGAGTTAAAATCCAAAAAGAATCAGAAGCAGAATGGTAGAAAAAAAAATCCAAATTTGAACTTCTTAATCTTAATATAAGGCCTTCAAAAGGAATTGTTTAGACTATAAATAATGAGTTATATGTAGGAAAAGAAAGGGCGGTTCTGGTACAGATTCTATACAGACAGTCCCTGACTTAACGCTGGTTTCACTTACGATTTTTCAATTTTACAATAGTGTTAAAGCAGTTTGCACTCAGTAAAAACTATACTTCATATTTTGGATTTTGATCTTTTCCTGGGCTAGCAATATGCATACGATACTCTCCCATGATGCTGGGCAGCGCGGTGAGCCCCGACTCTCAGCCAGCACCCAATCACAAGGGTAAACAACTACGGTGTGATGTGTTGCCAGCAGTTTTTGGATATTGTGTTCTGAGCAAGTTTAAGGTAGGCTAGGCTAAATTATGATGTTCAGTAAGTTAAGTGTATTAAATGCATATTCAACTTAATGATATTTTCAACTTATGATGGGCTTATCAGGACATAATCTCATCCTAAATTGAGGAGCAAGTGTATTCAGAGTAAGAAATTTCAGGCAGTAAGACAAGGCATTCGAATTGTTGAGCCTCACTTTTTGAGCAAACATGAATGACACTTTGCTGTAGTGGAATGTGAGTTGAAATCATCTACATTCCCACCCAAAGCAGGAGTCTTGATTTTAAATTAAAATCGTACAAAAGTTGGAACCACTTGCAAAAATTTCTATGAATACAGGTACTTTATTCTTACACCTGGGATAATTTAGTCCAGTGTTTCTCAGACTTTTAAAAGTAGCAGAACCTGTTTTCCAAACCAACACTTACACAGAAGCCTAGATAATAAATTTAATAAGAGAGGAGCTACCTTGTTTGACTCAGGAAGGGCAGCAGGAACCAGTCTTTCTCTGAGGTGCCTCTGAGAACCTGGAGGTGTGCTGTGGAGAAGCATTGACGTGGTTGATTTAAGTTACAGCCTAAGGAATGTGCTTTCCAGTTGACTGTTTTTGGACTTTTGTTTTCTGTATTTATGATAAAATATAATGGCAGAATGTATAGGTAGAAATTTGTTTAAAATATGTTAAATAGCTTTTCTTAGCTGCTCACATTTAATACTTTCTAGTCCAAGAAAGATCACCAAAAGTGAAGATGCGTCATTAGAAACCAAGGCTAAGATCATTTGTACTCTCATGTTCCCAGTTACTATGTATGGATGCAAAAGTTGGCCAGTGAAGAAGGCCGACAGGAAAAAAAAAAACAAGTAATTCGTGTGAAACATGGAGTTAGAAGGAGAGCTCTGTGGATAATCCCCTGGACCACCAGAAAGACAAACAGGAAGGTCCTAGAGCAGAGTACACCTGAAACATCACTGGAGACAGAAATGACAAAACTGAAGCTGTCCTTCTTTGGGCTCATCATGAAAAGGCAGGGATTTAAGGAGAAGGCTGGGGGAAATAGAAGGCATCAGGAACAAGGAAGACCAAATGTGAGATGGATGGACTCCATCAAGGAAGCCCCAGGTGTGAGTCTACAGGAGCTGAACAGGAATGTTGAGGACAGGACCTTGTGGACACCCCTCATTCACAGGGTCTCCCGGAGTCCGAGCCAACTGGATGGCACAGTAACACACACAGTCCAAGTTTCCTCCAAGTTCCAGAACAGGACCTGTCTCAGCATAGAGTGAGTGTTCAGTAAATGTTAGATAAATGAATTGTTACAAGCAATAATCCAGTTCTGCCTGAGCATTTCTAATGATTCATTACCTTACAAAATTATTCTTCTTGACTAGCTCTGATCAACAGACATAAGTTAATATGGAAATCAAAAATACTTCTGTTCATGTTTTACCTATTTGTTCTTAGTTTTGGTCTTGGACTATTCAGGTAAAATTTGATTCTTCCTTAAGACTGTATTTGAAGAGTGCTATTATCCCTTTCCTTTTTCTTTTTTTTTAAGCCTCACTTGAGAACATGCTTATTGATTTTAAATAGAAGGGAAAAGAGGGAGAGAGAGAGGAAGGGAGAGAAGCATCGTTGTGAGAGAGAAACAATGATCATTTGCCTCTTGCACATGCCCCGACTGGACCGAATCCGCAACCAGGGCATGTGCCCTCACCAGGAATCAGACCCACAACCTTTTGGTTTATAGGACATCGCTCCAGCCAGCGGAGACACACTAGCCAGGGCATTTCTTTCTTTCCTAACTCCACCCCCTACATCTTGTCCTACCCACTGTCACCCACACATATGAGGGGGGACCCCAAATATGGAATTTCTTTATTAAAAAGTATGTATTTAGTCTCACATGTTTAAACTTCAGTTGCCCTCAAACTACTCTCCATTTGATGCATGACACCTATCCAGATGTTTTTTCCACTGCTCAAAACAGTTTTTGAACTCATCGATTTTGGTGCTTTTTAGTGCTTCTGTGGGTGTTTTGTTTCACCTCTTCCACATCAGCAAAATGTTTCCCTCTGAGGACTTTTTCCACTGGGGGAAACAAAAGCTCAGGGCGAGATCGGGTGAATAGGGAGGGTTGGGCGTGGGGATGATCCTGTTTTTGGTCAAAAACTGCTGCATGCTCAGCACAGTGTGGGCAGGTGTGCTCCTAAGTCACCCATGATGAAATGGGCAAACGTGTTGAAAGAGTTTTCAAAAAAAATTCACTGAAGCTCAGTGCAGCCTCTCACAATACCACCAGCTGGTACACTGATACAGATGGGTTCCTAGAACACTCACCTGGGGAGAAAGCCTGTACTACAAGGGGCCCGCCCTCCAGAAGATATTGCCTGTTTTTTTGGGGGGTCCCCCTTGTACAATCTTTTTTTCCCTACTAAGCAACTTATGTTCTTTCAGCTCTCATGTTCTCTAGCTTTTCACCATCTTCATCATCTTCTTACTGATACGTTTTTAGTTTATCAAGGTTACTCTTAAAATCTTGGGTTGACTAAAAAGTCCATGTAGTTTCTTCCATAAACTAAGTCACATTTTTCATTTTCACCAATAACTTTATTGATTTTGGTATTTTGAGTATGTCAGCTATCTCCCGCGTGGTATAACATTGATTGTTCTCAATTAATCTCTCAATTTGATCGGTGTCAACTTCAACTGGTCTACCCGACCCTAGAGCATCATCCAGCAAGAAATCTCCAGCATGGAACTTCACAAACCACTTTTGACACATTCGATCAGTCACAGCACCTTCTCCATACACTGCACAAATCTTTTTTTTGCATTTCATTTGTGTTTTTACTTTTCTTAAAAAAATAAGGCATAATATGCTGAAAGTGTTGCTTATTTTCTTCCATCTTCAATATTAAAATGCTTACACAAAAAGTCACCAATTTTGGTGTTTTTTTTAAATGCACACTGATATGACAGCTGTCACCATACAATCTAACAAAATTGTTTTGAGTAAAGTTAAAGACAAGTAAGTACTACTAGAGCCATCGTACAGAAAAAACAAACTTTTGACCCACCCGGTATGATGCTTCTGCTGATACCTAGGACCTGCAGTATTGGGTAGTAGACAGACCAAAACTTAAGAGTATCTAAGACCTAAATTTAGGTCAGTTTGGTACCTAATATGGATTAGAACCACTCTTAAACGGATCTTCAAACTAGCAAAGCTATGTACTTCACTCAAACAACATGGATTTGAACTGCACAGGTTCACTTTTACATGAGTTTTTAAAAAATAACTAAAAAATAAATATGTACAGTACTGTAAATGTATTTCCTTTTCTTTATAATTTCTTTAATAATATTTTACTTTCTTTAGCTCACTTTATAAGAAAACACTATATAATCCATGTAACATACAAAATATGTGTTAATTGATTGTTTATGTTATCAGTGAGGCTTCCAGTCAACAACAGTAGGCTATGAATAGTTAAGTTTTCGGGGAGTCAAAAGTTATCCATGGATTTTTGACTATGTGGGGGAAGCAGGCGTCAGCCTCCCTAACCCCTACATTGTTCAAGGGTCAACTCTGTCTCTTTAAACACTGTTCAGTAGTGCAGACTTTTTAGTTAAATGAATAGTCATTACTAGTTGTTAGATCTTAGTTACATAACTACTGTTCACCTGTTTCTTAGTCTGTGAAGTACAAATAATAATAGTGCTTAAGCATAGAATTTGGAAGATGGAGATAATGTGTACAAAGTGTTATTACAATTCCTGGTCAATGATATGCATTCAATAAACGTTAATTACCATTATTAGTTATTATTGTAATCTGAACACGAGAATTGTAATCAAAAGATCTACCACATGAGAAGATTTTTTTACTCCATTGATTTATTCATTCATTCATCAATTTACTAAATGCCTATTATGTGCCAGGCACTGTGATAAGTAGGCCTCATATTTCTTATCCATAAAAATGGGGGCTTGTAATAGTAACAATTTCATCCCCATGGTATTATTATCAGGATTAAATGAGTGCTTTTATACATACCTGAGGTTGTATTATAATTGTTTGCCAGCTAGATTGATTTCCCAAAGAAGAAGGCATTATGTTATATTCTTTCTGTTATTTCCTGGGGATCATGCAAATCATTGCAGGATAAATTACAGGCTCAGAATCATGCACAAACTGAACACTTTTCAACATTACAATGTTGAAAAATCAAACTATGTGAAAATGCTTTTCATGTTGTAAAGGGATGCATAAATCTAAGGTCATTAATTCCACAGTCATGGAAAGAGACAGTGTGGAGGTTTTCAGACTGTTTCCAAGAGGTCAGGATGCCAGAGATGCCTCAGGAATGGCTGGAGTAAGGCACCTGCACAAAGGGAGGTAGATGTTCCAAACCCTCCCCCAGTACAGCTCGGTTAGAACAACCCCATTCATTTTACTTATTTTGCTGCTATAAAAAAGGTTTGAAAATAAGTGTTCAATCTGTGCATGTGTCTAAGCCATTGTACTTTATCCTGTGATGATCCTTGGTCCTTTGTGATACTGACTTTCCCCTTCTCCACTTGACAGACAGATGTGCTGGTCCTGAGCTGTGATCTAATAACAGATGTTGCCTTACACGAGGTTGTGGACCTGTTCAGAGCTCATGATGCATCACTTGCCATGTTAATGAGAAAAGGTCAAGATGGCTTAGAGCCAGTTCCAGGTCAAAAGGGGAAAAAAAAAACAGGTAAGTAGACCAAAGTTTGATTTGTTTATTGGGTTTTAATAATTATTATTGTCATTCATACTTTCTCTTAAGAAACATTTCTTGAAAACTGACTGCAATGTAGGCACTGTGCCAGTGGTTGATGACATAAAGTCTAATAAGACACAGTTGCTGACTTGAAGAGGTTTATAACTACTGATCAGACTCTGTAAGATCCAAGAGGCTTTTGTATGCAGACAGAGTACTCAAAACCGTTTGCGCCTTGGCTAGCGTGGCTCATGGACTGAGTGCCAGCCTGTGGACCAAAGGGTCACTGGTTCAATTCCCAATCAGAGCACATGCCTGGGTTGCAGGCCAGGTCCCCAGTAGGGGGCATACAATAGGCAACCACACATTGGTGTTTCCCTCTCTTTCTCCCTTCCTTCCCCTCTCTAAAAATAAAGAGATAAAATTTAAAAAAAAAATTTTTAAACTGCATTGTGTTTACTGCTCAAATGTATATACCTAAGAAACAAAAAATTTAATATAAAATTGAATTTTTAAAAATATTCGAAGTTTACAAATTGAATTAGATACCTTTAAGTGATTAAAATTACTATTATAAATTAGTATGATTGATTCTTTTGAATGGTCTAATCACCCTAAACAAACAAGATAGTCATTAACCATACTTTGTCTTTTTAGGATTATAACATATTTGTCTTTATATTTTCCTGAGATTCTAGTAGTAGGCTAATCTTTTTTTTTCAATCTTCATAGAGTTACAGTCATCTTAACAGACCAAAAAGAAAAGGAGTAATACTATGGATCACTCATAGAATTTGGATTATTGACCAGTTATTAATTTTAGTTAAGGCATAGTTTCTGATTGCTTTTCGCAGGATATTTCAAACCTGAGCCACTGATTCTATGACTGGGTTACTTTTAAAAACCGGATTTATGGCCAAAAATCTGTCAGATCACACTTTTTGTATATGTAGGTTTTAGTTTTCCCTGGATTGATGTGTTTTTCCCTGGAATGACGAGTTCTTTAGATTTTGCTTCTCCAGCATTATGTAAGCCATAGTCTTGTCATTATTACACATTGACGTAGTCTCTTCCAGTGGCGCAAAGCGATGTATGATGTGTTATTATCCTGCCCTTAACAGAGCCACCTAGTGCTCTCATTTCTAAGATTTGAGTAATTAGTGTGTACTTCTAGCTCTCTGTAGAGTATTTGCTTAACTTTTGACTTTGGATTATAGCATTGAAACTTCTTTCTAGTTGCTTTTTGTGATCATTGGTGAAGATTAATTGTTAGATCCTCTTTTTACCTTATTATTATGTATAATCCTCATGTCAGTCATTCCTTTTGTTCTTGATATATTTTCTACTTTTGCAAGGTCTGGTTTGCTTACTCTTAATTCCATATATTCAGCCTTTTGGACTTACACAGATAGAAGCAATTGTATATCCAGACTTTATAAACAGATGTATATTTTATAAGCAAATTTTTTATATACTTCTCTATTTATAATAATTAAAAAATCAAATACCTCATTAGGGTTACTCTTCTTGGTATTAGAACATTTTAGTACATTTCACGTTAGCTTTTATCTCTTTAAGTATCATTATAAACGCGTAGCTTTTTACAATTTTGTTTTAAATGAAAGTAACTATTGTCTGTCTGCCCATCCATTTTAAATGTTTTGATGCTTAAGTTTTCACAGTTTGGCCAGTAGAAGTTCCTTTAAGCCAGCTCTTCTATTCTCTTTGAAAAAGTACAACGTAGCCCTGGCTGGTGTGGCTCAATAAATTGAGCCCCAGCCTGGGAGCAGGAAGGTTGCAGGTTCAATTCCTGGTCAGGGCACATGCCTGGGTGCAGACTGGGTCTCCAGATAGGGGCATGCAGGAGGCTCATCGATCGATGTTTCTCTCCCTCTCTTTCTCCCTCCCTTCCCATCTTTCTAAAAATAAATAAATAGAATCTTTTTAAAAAAAGAAAAGGAAAAGTATGATGTGTACTGGTAACTTGCTGTTTAGCTGGAATGTGAGCTTGGAAGGCAGGGAAGCAGGAAATGGGAGTAGAGAGGAAACAGGAATCATACTAAACAGTTTGAACTTTATCCCCCAAACAGTGAAGAGTTATTGAGGAATTTTAACAAGAGAATGTCATAATTAGATTCGTGTTTTAAAAAGATTTTTTTAGCCCTGCCTGGTGTGACTCGATTGGTCGTCATCCCACAAGGCAAGACTTTGCAGGTAGATTTCCTGCTGGGGCACAGGCCTGGGTTGTGGGTCCGGTCCCTGGTCGGGGCACATGTGAGAGGCAACCGATCAATGTTTCTCTCTTACATCAGTGTCTCTCTCCCTCTCTTTCTCCTCGTTCTAAAAATGAATAAATAAAATCTTTTTTTAAAAAGATTTTTCATTCTTAATGTGAAACTTTGAACTTGTCATTTTCTATATTTTATTATATTTGAAGACAAATTCACCTAAATATCTGAGTTTTGAATTTCCCCATGGATACTATGCATTTTAGTGATAAGCACTTTTTAAAAGAATCCTAAATTTCTCAGACTGTACATTTGTTCTGCTTCTTGGCTGCTATCGTGTGCCAGAATAGCAAGCAATCCCCTCTTAATACTTTGTTTAATAGTCCAGATCCCCTAGGTCCAAGGTTTTCAAACCACCAATCACTGATATACAGGAGAACGGTTATAGCTTGATGTTTCAGGAGCCATCTCTCCCCCCCCGGCCACTTTCTTCTCAGCAGTTTTGTAGGAGATGTAGATGCTGAGGATGGCAGTATCGAATCGTGTTTGAATTTTGGGGCCTGGTTTTTTTTCTCCTGCAGGCCATTGCACATGTTGTTATTTGCCTGAAATGCTCTCCGTCCCCTCCCCTCCCACAACACGTGCACTCTGAATCCAGTTTACCCTTCAGTTATTCTCCGAGAGAGGCCTGCCTTGACCCTCTAATGTGAAATTCTGTCCTCTTATTTGACTACAAACGGTACCGCACCCTCTTGTTTACTCCCTCCTCTATTGGACTGTAAGCTTTGTGAGAGCAGGGTCATGTCTGTTGGCTCATTTTTCTCCCCAGCATCTGGCCCAGGAACGGCCCATGGTGAGCCATCAGTAGATATTATTGAGTGGTTGAGGGATCTGCCTATGCAGGCAGCTCTTACCGCCCCGCACGTAAGGGAAAGTAGATTCAAGCCCTAGCACTTTAAGTCCTAAAACTGAGTCTGAGAGGCAGTTTGATTCTTGCATGGGTATTATAAGAGCACAAATTTATAATGACTTTTTAGACTGATACTACATTGTCTATTAATTTGTATTTAGAAATGTTTTCAAGATTGGGAGGTGGGTGGGTGGGGAGAAACATCGATATGAGAGAGAAACATCAAGGGGTCGTCTCCCATATGTGCCCTTTATGCCCGGGGATTGAACCCACAACCTTTTGGTGTATGGGACAACGCTCCAACCAACTAAGCCATCTAGATTTCCTTTTTTTCTCAATTTCGATGAAAATGTAGTATATTTATTTTGCTTTATTGTAGATAACATTTATGAAGGGGCTTATCTCTTTGGTATGTCCCTCTGTGCAAAAGTTTTATGCTATTATGATTTTATGACAAATTATTGACTGTTATCTCTGTAGTAGCACTGTGTCTCTTGGGATATTTGAAATAGAAAAATTCTAGAAAACTTTTATTTAACCCAGTTTACTGTAGCAGCATTTCTCATATTCCTCTCCAGTTTTCAGAGTTATATACTCTTTTTTGTTTTTTAAAGATTCCATTTATTTATCTTTAGACAGAAGGGAAAGGAAGGAGAAAGAGAAGGAGAGAAACATCAATATGTGGTTGCCTCTCACATGGCCCCCACCAGGAACCCAGCCTGCAACCCAGGCATGTGCACTGACTGGGAACCGAACCGGCGACCCCTGGCTCGCAGCCTGCGCTCAGTCCACTGAGCTACACCAGCCAGGGCAGTTATATACTCTTGATCCAGGCTAGAATCAGTATATATTAGTGTGCTTCTGAATCACACGGGTGAAAGCTGTCACTTGGCTATCACCTCTCAATCAACTTAGTCCCCTCTGCACTAAACAAATGCTGGTAGGCAGTTCTGGGCCTAAGCTTCTTTTGCTTCAGCTCCCTTTGTTTTTCTCAGAGCTGTACTGCACAGAACAAACAAACAGAAAATCTTCTGCTCCTGCTTGAGCTTCTGCTTGATCTATTTTCTCTTCCCAATTCCCACTCTCTCCCCTGCCCTTTTTTTCTAATTATATCCAACAGAAGTAACTTGAAATCCCTGCATATTCAAAACTGACATTCTTGTGATTGAGGAAGCAGTATACAGAAGTACGTAAGCCTATAACCCATTGGTCACAATGTGATAAGTACAATAATAGGAGCATGTGCAAAATACAAGGAACAATTTAATATCTTAGTTATAGGAAAATATATTTTAAAACACAGTATTTGAAAAGAAAAAGTTAAATAATTTACTTATGTGCAAACAGGGTAGTGGGTATGAAATCAGATCCCTGACCTACAAATGCATTACATTTTGATATAGTCCTTGCATTTAGGACATAATATATGTAAAATCTGTGCTAAACCCTATATGGGAAACAGAGATAATCAAGATTTGCTCTTAAGCTAAAATCCAATGAATAGACCTAGATAGTTTTGGTGCTTACCAAGTTTTTATATCCATTTATGGCCTAATAGCATGTTGTGGATAGTTGTCCAAGATCACATCAGTGGTAAGTGGCAAAAACAGAACTTGAACCCATGACTTCTGACTCCATAGCCTGGGCTTTCTTTTTTTTAATTTAGTTTTCATTTTTACCAAGCTTTTATATGTCCATACTTTAAAGAGTGATGCAAAAATCCAAGACTCTTTCACAAGGATGAAATCAGGGTATCATCCAGAGCTGAGGTCTCTCTCATCTGAAGGCTCAACTAGGAAAGGATTTCTCCTAAGTTTACTTGTTTATTGGCAAAATATCACTTCCCTAAGGATGGGTGGACTAAGAATCTCAGTTTCTAGCTAGCTGTTAGCTAGAAGCTGTCCTCATTTTTTAAAAAATCAGTTCTGACTGGTGTGACTCAGTGGACTGAGTGCCGTCCTGTTCACTTCCCAGTCAGCACATGTGTGGGTTGCAGGCCAGGTCCCCACTTGGGGGCGTGTGAGAGGCTGATCAATGTATCTCTCACACATCGATGTTCTCTCCCTCTCTACCTCTCTCCCTTCCCCTTGTTCTAAAAGTAGATAAACAAAATCTTTAAAATAAAAAATCACTACAGCCTCTCTCCACATAACAACTTCTTTTATCAAAGCCAGCAAGGGAGAGAACCTTGTACCAAGATGGCAGTTACAAACTTATGTGACCTAATCATGAAAGTAACAGCTCATCACTTTTGCCATATTGTTTTGATGAGAAACAAGTCACTAGGCCTGCCCATACTCAAGGGGAGAGAATTCAGAAGGGTGTGAATATGGGGAGGCAACTATTCTTAGAGCTTACCCACCGTAGCTGGACTCACTAATATGTTTAGGGCCTCAGCTGTAACAGCCGAGTTTCTCTTTCCATCTACCATGTTTTTCAGACTATAAGACGCACTTTTTCCCCCCAAATTTGGGAGGGAAATGGGGGTGCGTCTTATAGTCCAAATGTAGCTTGCCTGGCTGTTTACATTTACATTGATGAATTATGATGTTATTTATGTTATTAAATATTTTACCACATTTTTTGCTTCAAAAATTTTTTGCCCTATTTTCCTCCTCTAAAACCTAGGTACATCTTATGGTCCAGTGCATCTTATAGTCCAAAAATTACGGTAGTCTCTTATCATTCAGGAGGCTAACCTAGGCTTGTCACGTGGCAGTGGCAGCAGGTTGTGCCCCTATGAGAAGAACCTACAATGTCTCTTGAAGCCTAAACTCAGAACTCACACTGTCACTTCTGCATTCTTTAGTCAAAGCTAGTTGCTAGGCCAGCCTAGATCTAGATATAAAGGATGGACAACTAAAGCTAACCTCTTCTTTCTTTTTCCCTGTGAGCAGTATTTTTTTCTTCAAAAATTGTGGTAAAATATACATAACAAAATTTGCCACTGTTGTTTAAGTTCAGGGATGCTAAATGCATTTATAATGTGCAACAGTCACTACCATCCATCTTCATAACTTTTTTCATCTTGTAAAGCTGACATTCTATACCCATTAAACAATAACTCAGTATTCTCCCCTCCTTCGCAGCCTCTCTATCCATTAAACAGTAACTCACCATTTTCCTCTCCCTCCCATTCTACTTTCTGTCTGTATGATTTTGACTACTTTAAGTACCATGTATAAGTAAAACCATACAGTATTTGTTTTGTGTTTCTTATTGTCACTGGCTTATTTCAATTAGTATAGTGTCCTCCGAGCTCATTCATGTTGTAGCATATTGCAGAATGTCCTTCCTTTTTAAGGCTGAATAATATTGTATGTGTCTACATTTTGCTTATCTATTAATCCATCAATGTACACTTAAGTTGCCTTCACATTTTAGCTATTGTGAATAATGCTGCTATGAACAGAGCTGTACAAATATCTCTTCAAAACCTTGCTTTCGCCCTGGCTGATGTAGCTCAGTGGATTGAGTGCCAGCCTGCAAACCAAAGGGTTGCCGGTTCAATTCCCAGTCAGGGCATATGCCTGGGTTGGGGGGTCAGGTCCCCAGATGGGAGTGTGCAAGAGGCAACCACACATTGCTGTTTCTCTCCCTCCCTTCCCTTCTCTAAAAATAAATAAATAAATAATTTTTAAAAGCAAAAAAACCCACTGCTTGTATTTATTTTGGGTGCATACCCAAAGTGGTACTGCTGAATCATATGGTTAATTTTATTTTTAATTTTTTAAGGGCCCACCATACTGTTTTCCTACCATACTATACCATTTTACATTCTAGAACTTCTTTTAAGGGAAGAGGTGCAATAATTTGTTATCCTTTTAAGTCTACCATATACACTATTAGTTTTGATTTGCTAATATTTTGTTTGGAATCCTTGTATTTATATAAAGAGTGAAAATGCCTGTCATTTTCCTTTCTCATAACATCTTTGTCTAGTTTTGGCATCAGGATCATGCTGGTCTCAAAATGAGGTGGAATTCCCACTGCAAACATAACACCTGTCACAGGGAAGGTGCACAAAGATATTTATTAGTTGAATGAATGAATGGATAAGTAAATGACTATAAAGGAAACAAAAGGGTGAAAGAAGGAGAAAAAAAATATCAATAGTTGAATATGACAGAATTTTTAAAAACTGGAACTTCATAGTTTTAACTGCTTTCTTAGCCTTATTTGTGTGGTCTTCCTTTATAAGATGAATATTGTAATGTTACTTGCTCTGCTCTCAAAGTGGAATTCACTTTGTTAAAGCAAAGCAGAAACCTTTCCAAGTCCCTATAATTCGCATCGTATTCTGAGACCCCAGTTACTATGGTAGCTACAAAGAAGCAAATACAAGAAGTGGGACCTGAGAGACGGGAATGTGACTGAAGTGCACCATCGCTAAAAAATTGACTTGTTGAAAATTATTACTCCCAGGACACTCAGTAATTCAAGGTTTTTGTGGGCCTGAGGACTTGGACAGGGTAAGCACTACAGATCATATCCAAAAATAACATCTCTGTTTCTTTTTAAAATATTGGCTCGTAATCAGACATTTGCAGACTTGATGTTCTCAAGTTTCCATGTAATGGATGAATGAATTGATATATATCAAAGCTACTCTGTGACATTTGAAATTCT